>OY754313.1:52530246-52750618 GCA_963573325.1 Astragalus glycyphyllos | reverse complement strand
TAAAACAGATAAAGGTAAAGAGAAAACAGAAGTAAATTGCATTAAAATGAAAGAGAATGGTACACAAGATCATACATTGTTCCTTGTACTCGTTTCTCAGTGCGTGTCGGTACTTTGAGCGTGGGAATTGCAATATGAAATTGTGACCCTTGTTTCTTCTCAGAAACTACTATTTATACGAAGGAAAAGAGGGGGGAAAACTAAACTAAGTAACTGCCTAGAAATTTGAAAACTAATAACTGCTACTCCTACTTTCGACAAGAACCGCTTCATCACGCTTCGACCAACTGCTAGTTCTTCAGCGCATAACTGCTCTGTTTTCTGTCTGTCGAAAGCTTGTGTCCGTTTTCCTCTTTCTTGCTTTTTTTGCTTCCCCGGAAGCTTGTCGAATTTACCCTGCGCATGACCATTTTCTCTGTCGAAATACTTTGGTCTTTGTCGAAATATAAGTCAAACCTTGTTGACCATTTTCAATGAGGCCTGTCGAAATTACAGGCTAACAAATTGCCCCCCAAAAATGTCTTTTTCGACTGAGCTTGAGGTGGAATGAGAGAAAGAACATTTTTGAATTCACCATCGAAATAGACTTTGCACTTGAGTAGAATAACTGTATACCTGATGTCGCCACTGTTAAGTGTTGTTGACGTTACTCCTATCTTGGTGTACCACATGGCCTTCAACGTTCTGCTTATAATTCTGACAATGCTCATATGGCAATCACAACTTCCTTTGAAAGCCACGTACTTACACTTTCTTTATCTTTATTCCAGCGTTATTTTAACTTCCTGCAATGTTGGCTTATACTTTTTCAAGTATTTGCCATTTATACGCAAAATTCTTTCATCAGCGCCAATCTCTTCGACTTCATATGCGCCGTTTGAATAGACTTGTAAAATTTTGAATGGTCCTTCCCAACTTGGGGACCATTTACCAAGGACTCTATCTTTTCGATCCATAGGTAAAATGACTTTCCAAACTAAGTCTCCCACGTCGAAAGTCTTCAATTTGACTTTCTTATTGTACACCTTAGCTACTCTTTCCTTTTGTCTTGTGAGCACATCTAATGCATTTAACCTGTCCTCATCTAAATCAACTAATTCATCTAGCATCATACTCCAATAATGATCAGATGGGATTTCAAATTGTCTTTGAATCCTAATTGATTGAAAACAAATTTCTGCTGGTAATACTGCATCATGCCCAAAAACAAGTTTAAAAGGAGTACTATTAATTGACTCTTTGGGAGATGTTCGACATGCCCATAAAATTTGGTTAAGTGTCTTATGCCAATTCTTGGGTTTTTTCCCAACATGTTTTTTAATCAAACTAATGATAATTTTATTGGCTGCTTCAACTTGACCATTTGCTTGAGCGTAGTATGGCGTCGAACTCAACAATTTGTAACCATTTTCAGCAGCGAATTCGACCATTTTCTGACCAATAAAAACTGAGCCTTGATCTGTGGTGATAGTTTCAGGCACACCAAATCTATATAATATATGGTCTTGAATAAAATTAATTACTGCCTCTTGATTAACATTATTTAAAGGAATAGCTTCCACCCATTTAGTGAAATAATCTATTCCAACTAATATGAAACGATGGCCTTTCGACGAATTTGGTTTAATTTCACCAATTATATCCAAAGCCCATCCCCTGAATGGCCAAGGTTTTACAATAGAATGCAATTCATTTGCAGGTACATGTTGTATTCCTGCATGCTTTTGACATTCTTGGCATCCTTTGGCAAACTCTATGCAATCTTTTAACATAGTCGGCCAATAGACACCTTGTCGAAATAAGAGCCATTTCATTTTATGGCCTACTTGGTGAGCTCCACAGGTTCCACTGTGAGTATTAGATATTGCCAAGTATGCCTCATTTTCACTAAGGCACTTGAGTAAAACTCCTTCAGGGGTTTTCTTAAACAACTCATTGCCCATGATGACATAACTTAAGGCTCTATACTTGGTTTTTCTATCAGTTATCCCTGTTGGATTTTCCAAGTAGTTAACAATTTGTCTTCGCCAATCATCATTTGACATACTGTCAATGGCAAAAACTTCAAACACATTATCACAATAACCTTTGTCGGAAACTTCATCATTAAAATTTTCAATAAAATTTTCACTTTCACTCGGAGGTAATTGACTTAAGACTAAAGAGTAGTTCTCTGCCTCCTCTAGTTTTTTCCTTGACAAGGTTTCTTGTGTCATTGCTGTCGAAATTAACTTGTTTTTAATTTCGATTAGCTCTGTTAATTTCTCTTTAGAAACTTTATAACCAGAAGCAATTTGTGCCAGATCATTGGCCTCTTGATTTGCAATACGAGGCACATGTTGAATATCAACGCTGTCGAATTGTTTCAATAAAGCACTGGCAGCAATAAAGTAAGTAATCAAATTTTCCTTAATGCACTTGTATTCTTTCGTTAATTGTTTGATTACTAATTCAGAATCACCTCTAATTTCGACCTGTTTTGCCCCCAAGTTTAACAGAATTTCAAGTCCTGTTACTAAGGCTTCATATTCAGCCTCATTATTGGAGCAACTTTCTTTAATTTTATACTTGTATTTAGTTGGAATCCCTTCAGGTGAAATGATTGACATCCCAACACCAGACCCATTTTTATGGCTGGAGCCATCGAAGTATAATTTCCACGGTCGAAAGTGCACAAAGTTAATTTCTGATTCAACTATTGAATGATCAACAATGAAATCCGCAACGACTTGGCCTTTGATAGCCTTTAAAGGTTGGAATGTTAATGAATACTCAGATAAAGCTAAAGCCCATTTGCCTATTCTACTATGTAGGATGGGTTTCGACAGCATATGTTTAATAATATCAAAGTGGGAATAAACATACACGTCAACAGGCTTAATATATTGCTTTAACTTAGTACAAGAGAAATATAAGCATAAACACAATTTTTCAATAGGGTGATATCTAGTTTCAGAATCATTCAAAACCCTACTGAGGTAATATATGGCCCTTTCTACACCATTTTCATCCTCTTGTACTAACATGCTACCTATTGACAATTCTGATGTTGCTATGTATAATTTCATTGTCTTATTCCTAATAGGAGGCAATAAAATA
Organism: Astragalus glycyphyllos; assembly: GCA_963573325.1. NCBI lineage: Eukaryota > Viridiplantae > Streptophyta > Magnoliopsida > Fabales > Fabaceae > Astragalus > Astragalus glycyphyllos. The sequence goes on along the minus strand of OY754313.1, from coordinate 52,747,519 downwards.
GGTGGCTTTATCAGGTAGGCTTTGATTTCATCGAAAGCTTGTTGGTGGCATGGCTCCCACTTGAAAACATCTTCCTTCTTCAGTCGAAGTAATGGCGAAAATACTTGAGTCTTGCCACTTAGATTTGATATAAATCTTCTCAGGAAATTGATCTTTCCTAGTAAAGACTGCAATTCTTTCTTTGTCGAAGGAGGTTGTGTTTCCATGATAGCCTTCGTCTTATTTTGATTTATCTCAATGCCTTTTTTGTGCACGACAAAGCCTAAGAAATCACCTGGCAGTTCTGATGAATTTGCTTTTCAATAGCCTTTCGATTTCCGCTTTAATCTTTGACATGATTTCTGGTGCAAATCTTCTTGGTGTTTGCTTCACAGGCTTCTTCTCTGGTCGAATAGGTAACTTCAACTCAACCACCTCTCTTTTCAGCCCTGGCATCTCATTGTAATCCCAAGCGAAGCAGTCTTTGTACTCTTTCAGCAATTCGACTATCTGCACCTTGAAGTCTTTATTGACTTTTGCACTGATGTATGTTGGTCTTCTTACACTTCCTTCTCCCAACTCTATTTCTTCTAAGGGATCTTGTGCTTGTATCTTCTTGGTCGAACCCATTGGATCTTTTTCAAAACCTAAAGGCTCATCATCATAGACACAATCAAGCCTCTGGTTTTCGACAATGTTGTCTTTATTTTTATCTTCTGTGGCTAAAACAACCATTTGATGTAACTCAGCTTCTAGAATAGCTTTTTCTTTGTTTTCGGCCACATAGGCCGTAATTCTTTCCCATACAGTGGGTGCATCCATAAATAACTATTTATGGTCCTTCCCACCCTGTAGGCTTGACATAGCCTTGTGGGTAGTTGTCTTCGTCAATGACCTCTCTATCCCAAATGAATCCATAGTTGGGATCAAGAATCATTGAGATCCTCACATTATATTGGCTTTCATAACCATGTTCAGAGGAAATGCATGGCGCAATGCTCGCCAGTTTCTTGTCGAAGGTTTTCTTGGTGATAGTATTCACTTCAGCCTTGAAATAGCTTTGATCACCCTCAATATTTTCAACTAGGCCATCTTCTCTCCAAATAATGAGCCTTTGGTGAACTGTCGAAGGAATTGCCCCCACAGCATGGATCCATTCCCTTCCCAGCAGCATATTATAATTTGCCTCGGTTGAAATCACCATAAACATAGTTGACCTTCTAATGCTTCCAACAGAAAGGTCAACTTCAATGGCTCCGAGAGAGTGGCCACTTTTACCTTCATAATTGGTAAGGATTACGTTGTGTGTTTTCAGATCCGTTTCACACTTTCCAATCCTCTTCATCATATGTTGTGGCATCAAGTTCACAGCAGCGCCACCATCAACCAAGATCTTGCTTACCCCAACATTGTTCACCTTTGCTTGGATATACAAAGGTTTGAGATGATTCCTCATCCCACAATCCGGTCTCTCAAAGACAGCATGTTGTTCTTCTACACAACCATTCTTGAGGACATAGTAACAGATGGGTTTGTAAGTGGTTTCTTCGTCGAAATCCTCTTCGACGTCGTTTATTTCCGAAACCACGTCGTACTCAATCGGGAGGATTGAGACTACACCACACAAGACGTCGAACTCTGACCCTGAGTCTGCGAAATCAGATTCCATTTCTTCGTCTAGATTGAGACCTTCTTTAACCACTGAGAGAGATGGAAATATCCTTTCAGTTGCTGGCTTTCTAACCATTTCAAGAGATCTTGAAGGTATTTGTTTACCTTTTCCTTTGTTTGAATTTTCCACCTTGCCTACAGCAGCAACCTTTTTCTGGCGTTGATATCTACGCCATTGAGTTCTCGTCATAGGGTTCTTCCCTTTGTAATTATTGTTGTAGGCATACTTGTTAGATTCAGTTGCCTTATTTTGGTTAGTTGCACTAGTGCTGCCCCTGACCAATTTTGCTGGTTCTTGTTGATTTCCAACATCCTTTCCAGCATAATACACTGGGTAATACCCAGTGCTCTTTCCACCAGAATGCACCCATTTCTCGACAGGTGACTTTGCTGGAGGAACATAAGTCCTAATCTGACCTTACTGAGGATTCCTTGTCGAAGTAAACTTATATTGGATCCCTCTGTCATTGTAACTGAACTTTGGCCTTTTGTCGACCCATTTTCCTTTGCGTTTCAGTTGAGGCTTCAATCTCTCAAGATTCTTGGCAGCCTCTTTGTCGAAGACAGCACTGCACCTTGGGCAAAGCATAACTTCAGTGTTATTGATTTTGCAGCGATTGAGGAAGTCAATCAATTCCTCTTCAGCCCCTGGATACACTACCTTCATCTTCTCAGCATACTGGTCTTCAGTAACCATTTCGACACCTACCTTGTCGACAGCTTTTTCTGCCTTAGCATTTTCAGCAACATCTTCAGTGACCTCGACCACATTGAGATCAACTTCGACCAGCAATGCATCAGTTGTTGGCAGGGGATCAGTATCAATCTTCATTGGTGGCTTAGACTTGTCACCAAATTTGAGCCTTCCTTCGTTGATAGCATTTTGAACCAAATCCCTGAAAATGACACAACGGGAAGTGTTATGACCTAAGAAGCCATGAAATTTACAAAAGCCTCTTTTCTGTCGTTGTTCTAATGGTGGAATCTTTAGGCCTTTAGGCATTAAGATTTGACCATCAGCCACAAGCAGATCAAATATCTCGTCACATTTAGAAACATCAAATGTATAAGTTTTTGCAACGAATTTGTCGTTTTTAGGTTCGACAGGCTTTTTACCATTTGAAGGTTTTAGCAATTCACAAGTATATGGAGGTCCTGGCTTTAATTCGGCAACATTGACCTCTTCTTCGACCTCCTCATAGGAGATGTCGAATTCTTGTTCCTCGTTCTGAATTTCGACATAGGCAATTTTGTCTTTTTTATTGTTATGAAACCTACTAGTTCTAGATTTCTCAGCTTTTAGCCTTTCGACTTGCCTTACTCTATCGGCCAATTGGGCCATATCTCTTAAATGTTTTGTGTCTAGTTTTTTCCTAATAGAATAATCTAGACCACCAGCAGCCATTTCGACTAACTCATGTTCAGGTACTTGAGTGAAGCACCTTGCTTTGAGAAGTCTAAACCTGTTGAGATAATCATCCACAGATTCAGCCACTTTGCGTCGAACACTGGCCAATTCTTTGAGACTAATTTTACATTGTCCCATGTAGAATTGCTCATGGAAAGCTTTCTCTAATTGGTTCCAATTAAACATGGAATGTGGGGGTAAAGTAGTGAACCAAGTGAAAGCATTCTTTGTTAGAGAACTAGGGAAGAATTTCATCCTTAAATTCTCATTATGGGCTAAATCTCCAGCCTCAGTTAAATAACGAGCAATATGTTCGACGGTGGATTCACTAGTTTCTCCACCGAATTTAGTGAATTTAGGGACTTTCCAACCCCTTGGCAATTCACTTTGCAAAATATATTCTGATAATGGCGACACGAAATTTGGCCTGTGCATTCTCATGTTAAGGCCATTCTGGGCTAAAATTGTTTCGACAAGATTAGCTATATTGTTCTGCGCTCCAAAATTGTTTTGTTGCACTTGCCTGACTACTTCATCAGCATTTTGATTTCTATTTACTAACACTATATCAGGCTCGTTTTCAACCATCCCCTGCAAGGGTTGTTCGACAACTTGTGCTTGTGCCTGATTTCTAGGCAAGTCAATGTTAGGCCTTTCTAAAGGGATTTCTACAGGCCTCAAAGGTTGTACTTGGGGTATTGGCTGATTCTGCATTCTTGGAGTGCCAAAGAAATCTGCAATTCGACCGATTTGAGTTGCCAATGCTTGGTAACTGTTATTGGTCTCATGTATCAAAGGGTTGAATACTGTACCAATTTGTTGGGTTAACATGTTAACCATATCATGATTGGCATCATCTATTTGTTGTCTTAATGCCAACACAGACGCTGTGGTTAATGAGGGTTGGGCATTTCGATCATAAATGCCCTCTGGGGAAGTATGCACATTATCTGCATATGTTGATGAGTTCGCTTGTAAACCTACCATCATGGCAGTTGGCATGCCATAAGGGAAATTTCGACCAACCATGGGCATGCTAAATGGCATGTGCCCACTAATCATATATATAAGGGCTAGACATTCCCATCGTTTGTGGCATAGATACCATTTCAATAGGCTGTGTGGTCACAGTGGTGGCCATTGTTGATAAAGGATTAAGCACAGGAGATGTAACTGGGATCATGCCTGTTGAAGGCATTGGAGCAGTTATTCCCATAGCGGTTACTGGACTAGCATCATTGGTAGACGCATTTTCAGGCCCACTTTGTGCATTTGAAAAACTTGCACTAGAACGTGTCATCTCTGATAGAGATTTACCACTTCTTAAGCGCATGCACAGTTTACTTCAAAGGATTATATTAAACTAATACTCTAATACTTGACACAAATGTCCCACCGGGCGTGCCAATTTGTTTACCGTGGATTTTGGTAAACACCGCTGGTCTCCAATTTGGTTAACTTGCAGGATCAACCAGTGAATCCTAAGACCATTTGTGTTTAGATTTTTTAGTTTGATGTGATGTTCTTCAGTGATTTGCGTTTTAAACAAAAAAGAAGAAGAAATAACTGATTCCTTACGCACGAAGCAATCAATATATTTCAAGGAAGAAGGACTTGAATTGTAAAACAGATAAAGGTAAAGAGAAAACAGAAGTAAATTGCATTAAAATGAAAGAGAATGGTACACAAGATCATACATTGTTCCTTGTACTCGTTTCTCAGTGCGTGTCGGTACTTTGAGCGTGGGAATTGCAATATGAAATTGTGACCCTTGTTTCTTCTCAGAAACTACTATTTATACGAAGGAAAAGAGGGGGGAAAATAAACTAAGTAACTGCCTAGAAATTTGAAAACTAATAACTGCTACTCCTACTTTCGACAAGAACCGCTTCATCACGCTTCGACCAACTGCTAGTTCTTCAGCGCATAACTGCTCTGTTTTCTGTCTGTCGAAAGCTTGTGTCCGTTTTCCTCTTTCTTGCTTTTTTGCTTCCCCGGAAGCTTGTCGAATTTACCCTGCGCATGACCATTTTCTCTGTCGAAATACTTTGGTCTTTGTCGAAATATAAGTCAAACCTTGTTGACCATTTTCAATGAGGCCTGTCGAAATTACAGGCTAACAACTACACCAAACTGTTATTGGAGAAGAGTGCGCTAAACAAATGAAAGCAATTGGTGAAACACCAGATGTTGTCATAGGATGATGTACTGGTGGTGGTTCCAATTTTGCAGGACTTAGTTTTCCATTCATAAGAGAGAAGCTTAATAAGAAAATAAACCCTGCGATTAGAGCAGTTGAACCTTCAGCATTCATTAACAAAAGGGATATATACATATGATTAAATTTAAACCCATAGCTTGCAAAGTCCTTCCACAATTACTGTATTTGTATACTCATTTGGAATCCCTTGCTCTTGCATTCTTTTTACTAAAACAAGAGCGTCATCAACTCGATGGCTTTTGCACATAGCGTGTAGGAAACAATTATAGGAAAATATATCGACCAATAGACCTCTATCCTTCATCTCTTGAACAATCTTCCAAGCATGCTCGACCTGATTTGCTTTGCACAAACAGTCTATAACACTACTGTAAGCCACACCGTCGAGAACTAGATTCCGGGAATGGGCTTCTTTGTACAGCTCCATCACTTGATCAAGCATGTTACCTCTAGATAACCCCACGGATCATTATAGTATAACTATGGTTATTTTTCGCAATTCCCAGCTGATTCAAAGTGCTGAATATGCGCCAAGCTCTACTCACTTGATTCACTAAACAGTAGCAATCCAATAATGTAGAATAGGTAACGATATTTGGCCTACCCCATCTTTCACCATGATGGCAATTAGACATTCAACATGTTTCAACTTGTCTTCCTTTGTCAAAGCGTCGACTAATGTTCTATAGGTATGAACATTGGGTAAAACATTTTTCAATCGCATTTCATCTAACAACTTAAAAGCACTTTTCAAATCACCCAAAAGGCCAAAACTAGACACCAAAGAAGTGTAAGAGAAAATATTGGGTGAAATTCCCTTCAAGATTCCATATCCTATGTGATTAAATTTAAACCCATAGTACTACTGTAATATATCCCTTTTGAAAAAAAATGACACAGATAAGGCCGAGAAATTTTTACGCCAAATGATTGTAGCAGGTCTGTCTTGACTGGGATCTCGACACAGACGGCTTAGGAAAAACTGAGAAAAACCTACTTCAAAAGTTATTTGGTCTGCGTAAACTAGATTGGATTCGGGAGTCAGTTATGCATAGGGAAGGGCGGAAACTTAATCCCACTGCACCCCTAGTACATTGTCCCAAGACAATTACCCTAAGTAATAGTATATATAAGGTTATTCAAATGAAACCCTAATTTTTCCTTACACCACATCTCAGCGCCGCTCAAGTTTAGAAAGAAGTGAGAGAGAGTTTTCAAGAGAGAGAAAGAAAGGAGAAAGAAGGAAGACAGAGAGAGGGATGCTAAGAGTGGGAGAGAGCGATAAGGGGTGTGAGTGGGTGGTGGGTGGTGATTGTTTTGTGGGCTCACAGTGGTTTGTGGAGGTTCTGACGGTGGTTGTTGTTGTTGTTGGTGGTGCACGAGTAGAGAGAGAGGGTGGTCGTGGGGTGGTTTTGATGGTGGGTTGTTGTGTTGTAGCGTTTTTTTTGTGGTGGCTGCCGGAGGGAGCGAGAGTGGTTCACGGTGGTTGTTTGGGTGGTTCACGGTTCTCTCTTCTTCTTCTTCTCTCCTGTTTTTTGTGTTTCTGATTTTTTTACATTGTTTCTTTTCTCTACCCCCCTTGCTGATTTCCGTTTCCTCTCTTTTATAGAGGATTTTAGATTTGTTTGTTTGTCATTGCCAGCTAGCAGCTCTTGAAAATCCCTTTCATATTCCTAAATCATGATTCTGTATCTCTTGCTTTTTCTGATCTTGCTATTGACCTCTCTTTTTTTCTTGTTTGATGTTTGCAGGCACATGGTTTACAAATCAGATTGCAGGAGTTTGGCACTATGTGATGGACGGTGGCTTTTTTGGTGAAAAAGGGAAAATATTGATAAAAGAGACTACAACTTTTAGCCAAGAATAGAAGATCCTTTTTGTAATTTATTTTTTACTTTGATTCTGATGTAGTTTTTTCTTTTTTTTTATATATTTATTTTGTATTTTTCATTTTCTATTTTTTTGAATTTTTATGTGTAAAAAAGAAATTAATAATATTTAATTCTAAAACAGATTTTTTTGATTAAGCTTTTCTAAAAATAAATTCTACTAATAGTAATAATAGCAAAAATAAAATGCAAAATCACCAACAAGCCCAAAATAGCACGTGTAAACAGTAATTTCTAAAAGTGCGTGAAAACAATAATATTTTTTGGATATTCATAAAAAAAGAGAAAATACCAGTTAAATTTGAGTATTCACAAGGTCTATTATTATAAAAGTTAAATTGGGTAAGAAGCTTTCTGGTTACACTTTATGTTGTTACGAGTAGTTGTTATTTATAGTTTTGACAAAACTATGTAGTTAAAACTGATGTTGTTGTGTATTGAATGCTTTTTACAGCTTTGAGACATGACAAAATGCTTTTAACTTAGTATATGCTTTGTTATTCTAGTATTCATATGTGCATATCTACCTATCTACTATTACCTTATTTTAGGCTAATCATATTAACCATACTTGAGTGAGATAGGGAAGGGATGCATTAGTGCTTAACTGGAATGACTTATTTGTAGAACATTTGAATAGTTTCAAACCTAGGAGTTGATTAAGTACTTATTTATGTTTGATAGAAAAAAATTGTACCGTCGATACGATTGTCTTGATCTTCGTCGTTTTGTTTTTGACAAAATTTTCGTCGTTTTTTTTTTGTGTGGGTAATTTTGGTTATAGTTATTCATTTGATATTTCTTATTCGGTTTTTGGTCTTTTTCTGTTCAAAATCTCAAAATTAGTTTGAAAGGTGAAACTTGTCTATTCATTGTAAACTATTGTTAGACCTTGCCAGTTGAGTTTCTCCAATACATCTTCACGCCTAACACTACTAGTTGGTTTGATGTGTAGATATTCAAATATGGTAGGCGGTTCAATGCGTCTAGAGTAGACTCTAATATTATATTTGGTAGAATAATGATATTTTGACAACCAATTCTTATAACTATACTTACACCATATACTATACATATAGCACTGTACAAGAACATTGCATTAACCACATTTGAATAGTGAGTAAGATGGTAAGCAAAGTTGTTATAAAAACATTTTTCTTAACTAAACTTCACCAAATTGGTTTGTAATTAAGATAGAATGTTAGGTTAGTTTTTTTTTATAGGCAATTTTAGTAGGGGTGGGGGAATCATTATCATAGATTCATAGGTAGGTTCTTACCGAAAAAATCAATATCGTAGACAACAAAATTCTGCATCACATGCAGTATTGAATTCTTTTACATGGACTTCTCCATGTGATGAACTTTTTTTAGGGACCACAACTTGGTTTCTGTCTCCCTAAGTGGTGTTACCATAAGAAAGATCTTTAGGAACCAATTTAATTAATAACACAATAAGTTATTGAATCAAGCAAAGGAAGTTATTCAGTATAAAAGGAACGAAAATAAGGTATTAGAAACCAGGGTTAAATATGTGTTTGGTTCCTATAAAATTTGAGAATTTTGTCACGTTTAGTCTTTATAAAAAACTTCACTCACGTTTAGTCCCTATACATTTTTCCATCATTAATGTTTTTAGTCCCTCATGAATTTAATAACCTTTTTCGGACCTTTTAATAGCGTTTCTAAGTGCTATTAAAAAGTCACGAGGGGCTAAAAATATGGACGAGGAAAATATAAGGACTAAAAGTGAGTAAATTTTTTTATAGGGATTAACAACAAAATTTTCAAATTTTTTAGTGACCAAAAATATTTAACCTTAGAAACAATAAGTTATCCAATCATCAAGATAGCTTTGAGATTTCTATTGACAAGTAAAATATTGCTTGGTAGTATTATATAGAAAGCAAATAAAGCTTGGTACGTAGTATATGAAATGGAATATCAAAATGGCTATTAATAGCCTTGGAAGAGAATGAATGAAACGCTTGGGGAACCGGTGTTGCGCCGTTTTGCGGGAAAAGATAGGTCGTCATACGTCTAACAAATGATATAACGGCTAGTCATCATAAATATCACGCGTCGTCGCTTCGGTTTTCGCGTTGTCAGTCACATCGGCTAGACAACAACGCAAAATGGGGGGCATTTATTAACACCCAAAATAAAGTGAATTGTTGACCGAGGGAAAAAAAAGAAGGTTTAGGGCCAAAACAGACGCCGAGGCAACCGGGAGAATAATCGAGCAGAGAAAGTACTTGCCACAACACGCGGTATATTCGGGCTGAGCAGATGAAGATATGGCATTTGGAAGCCTCGAAGGAGTAAAGGTAGAAGACCAAGGAACTACGAGACTTGGTTGGAGGGTGCCTCGACTATAAAGTGACTCGGCCGAGGTACCAACGACGGAAGGCCAAGGGTAAGGCATGTTCGAGGAAGGTTATGGTCGAGGCAAGGAATACTTGCTTGGAGCGCAAGTATTCAATGCACGTGGATATATTACGTTGGAGCGGTGTCAAGGAGCAGAGGACCCCGTGCAAAGCGGAGCGACTAGAGTTTTGCCCCACTAACCGTGCTAATGAGATCATGGAGTAGAGGCTTCGAGTTTCTAGGGATTAGGCTTAATTAGAATCAATACACACAAGTCTTTACTTAAAGTTAGGCTTAATTAAAATGTTGTATGTAAGAGGAGATGGAATTATAAAAAAAAAAAATAAGGAAAGGCGAAGGAGTATGCTGAAGAACATCACTCCCTTTATATTAAGAGACTAAAATTTAAAAAAAAAAAATGAAAAGGGATATAAAAGGAGATGAAGTGGTAAAAAAAAGTAAGATAAGGAAGGGAGGGAGAGTATGATGAAGGGCATCACTTCTGTGGTTGGGATATCGACGCAGACGGCTCAAAAATTATGTAATTTTGGGAGTCGACATTCAATCTATTAAATAGGAAAAATTTCCTACTTAAAATGTTGTAATATAAGTTGTATTCAGGAATCGGTTATGTATAAGGAATAGCGGTACACCCTTAATATATACATCTGTCTTATCTAAGATAGTTATTGTGTAAATTATTATTGAGTCATGACGTATTTATTTTACCCAAAAATAAATAAAGTAGTGTTGAGTAAAGAAAATAACTATTCAAATTTTAAAGTTTGAATTTCAAAGTTTAATATATACATTCAGGGACTATAATGACAGTGTTTCACACACTCAGAGACCAAGATGACTGTTTACACTTTATGTGGTTATCGGATTCGAATTCGAGATATCTATCTACTTACCCCAAAAAAGATCGAGTATCTTTGTTAATCGTGGTTGTGAGCACTTGGAATAATTTCTTATTTTCGATAGGTGTCCTGAGGGAGTGGCCTCGTTGTTCTTAGCTGATTTTTTATGAGTCTCTTCTCCCGACTTTGTCTCAGTGTAGTTATTTTTGGGATGTTTAGCCCTTTTTTTACCAAAAAAAGGTGTATCTTTTTGTTTAACTATATTATTTATTATTCACCTTTTTTATTTGGTGGGTGTAACACCTCAAAATTTGGTCTACTAGGTTAGGAATAGATCCCAAATAGGATTAAAATAACCTAGTTAGATTATAGTTGAGGATTAGATATATTAGAATTAGAAACGAAGAAATGTTAGAGTAATTGTTGTTAACTTGATTGAATATGTGATTTTTCAAAATGTTTTGGTTGAACTATGTGTGCTTTGATTGTTGTGGAAATATGACGTTTGTTTGATTGTATGTGTGTTATTTTGGAAGTTGTGGAATTGTGATGTTTAGCACTTTGTAGGATTATATGAATTGTATGAAAGTGTGTATTTTATTTGGGTAGAAAATGAGGAATAAAATCAAGAGATGAGGTAGAAATAGAAATTTGCAAAAAAAGCTTATGGAACACACTTATGCTTTTTGTTGTGAAATCATCAATAAATCGTTTTTTGATAAATGTTGATAAATGTAAAAAGCTCATGGTCTAAATCCAACAATTCCCTCTTTATCCATTCTTGACTAAGAAATTTAAAACAATTCCCTCTTTATCCATTCTAATTCATACACCATCATGATCTAAATCCAAGATAGGAAGATGAGTTACTGAATAAGAAGTAAACTTGGAATGAAAACTCTGAATTACAGAGAACTTTGTCCAATCTTTGTTTTGACTGGCCTTCGAATTAGGTATTCCCTCTATTCCTTTTTACTTGTTGGTTTTAAGAACTTTGTTCTTTTATATTTTTCATTTTGATAGTTTAAGGTTATGTTAATTACAAATTTTTCTCAATTATACTTTTAATTGTTTATTGTAGAAAGAAAGAAAACATCAACAATATTATAAGAAAAAGGTTAATAATTGTATCATAATGCAACAAAATTTATTGATTTCTTTGTTTGTGTAAAACAACTTTAAAAGTCAAGTAAAAAGGAATAGATGTAGTAAAAGATTGGTCATTTATCCAATGTCTAAAAGTAAGCATGTGTTTGATTTTGCAGTCATGAAAATTGATTTTGACGTAATTGATTTTTGATGGAATTGATTTTGGTTAAAAATGAGTAGAATGTAAGGTGATTTCTGTTTGCACGCGTCCTAGAAAATGTGATTTTTTTTTATAAGCAAAGAATTATATGAAAGGGGAAGCAAACGGGCACCCCAGCCGTTACAAATATAATGGGCCTCATTAAAACCTCATTGGGCCAAAACCTCATTAAATGTGATTTTATCAATTCTTGTTTTAATAGGTTGAACAAAAAATTACTTTTAAGTATGAAATTAAAACCACTGAGTAAACGCTCAAAACAATTGAACTTGGCCGAACATACAAAATCCTCCTGCACCGAACGTTTTCTCACTCCCCAACATGTATTAGGGTTTGAAATACCTGCAAAAAGTGCACTCTTCTACACACACATGGCCTGCGATTGGCCTGGACAGGATCTGTTGTAGATCCTTAGACTGATAGCCTCTCCCCAAGAAGATCAGCGCGTACAAGCAGTGTCCTGGATAATAATCAAGCGCATGAATCTACAACGACGTGACCGAGAGTGGGAAAAATGGCGTCGAATGCTCTGCAAAAGATGGGTCCCATTTGCAGCAACATATGGTTGTCAAGTGAGTGCTGGTGCACATGAGGAAAGTCACATTTTGGATCTAAACCAGTTGGATTGTCAATAGTTTGTGCCTCATCTTGCACCCAAAAATAATACCAAATCTTTTTCACAAGCCCTAATTGGAGGGATGCAAGACACATCTTTACATATTATCAAAGGGTAATACTCTGATTAAGATTAACGCTTCGAAATCCAAACTTAGAGATCACCAACAGGTAAGTGGGGTTTGATCTCTTTGGAAAAAAGTTATTGTGGATTTTTTCCCCTTTATTGATGAACTACATAGAATACGGTCGCAATCTTCCTGGAATTGCAAACCAGGTTTGCTTTGAATGTTCGCCTAGCAACCTGATTTTAATCCCTTAACTATGAAACATACACATGAACAATGTTGGATTAAGGTTACAGTGCTTGCTTAAGAATATTGGCGTCCCAATTTTTTTGCAGTTATTAGCAATGTTGACACACCAATTTATCTAGATGATACGAAAAGTAAAAGTTCATTTGACAGATCATCTAGTCACTTTGCACACATATTGGTTGATATTGATTTGAGGTCAAAGCTTAGAAATCAAATTCTAGTTGAGAGATCAAGTTATGCTTTCTTTGTGGGCATTGAGTATGAAAATTTGCCTTCATTTTGTATGAACTGCTAGAATATTGGCCATACTTCGAGCAATTGTGAAAATCAGATACAGTTTGGTGTGACATGTGCTAGGGAAAACAAATCAAGAGCCAATTTGTTAAGCCTAAAGTTGTTCCTAAGTATATATCCTTAAGGAGAAGGGCATGAGTTAGGATAAAGGAAAAATAACTGATTTGAATGTTGGTTTGTCTGAAGATGCTGATCAAGAGTTGGCTCAAAAGGATCTCAGCCAGGAAAATATTGAGAATTTTGCAATTCAAGATGGAACTATAGTGGATATTCGGGATAAACCTTTGCATGCAAAAGAGTAGCAAAAAAGTAACGGCGTTCCTCAAGTTGTTGCGAATGCTTTTGAAGTAGTTCATCAATAGAATGAAGAGTCTCCTACACGAGTTGTTGTTATCTCTTCAAAAGACACTCATTCTACAAGAACATACAAAGTTATTTTCGGTTCCGTCGAAAATGATTTAAATAATGCAACTTTTTCCGATATTGTGAAATCTGATCATTTAAAGTTTGACAAAAATATTGGGCATAAAGAGAAGCTCGAGAGAATGTACCAGAAATAGAAAATTTCTAGTACATGAAACACAGCTAAAATACTAATTTTTTTTATACTCTTTTTTTCTCAAATTGTTTTTATACTCAATAATTTTATATTAGTTTTTTTTACATTGTTTTAATCTAAATTATGTTAATGTGAGGAATTCGTTAAAAAAACCTCATTATCCATAATTTATTTTGATGATTCGAAGTGCGGTATCAAACAACTCATTGTTCCAAACCCTAAAGTAAAACATGTTGTTCCCTTTATTTGTTACTCTCGCAACACTACACATAACTCTTATGTTTCTTCTTCCTCCTTTTTTTGTTTCTTTTTTTTTATTTTCTACACATGAAGGTTCTGGCCAACAAACACAGGATTGTGGCCAAAATGTTACTTACACTAGTGGGAAAAGGAAGAGGGGGCAAACATAAACACAAACCATAGGAAGAGGGGCAAAGTTGGAAAACTATGTTGATGTGTATAAAATCAATTTTAATTAGTCGTAAAAGCTACCTGAAGCTATTTCTAGTAAAATCTACTTTAAAAGGTAAAATCAATTTCTCATCACCTGCCTAAACATCCTGCCCACCCAAAAGAATTACCTCAAACCATTATAAACATGAGTTTTCCCACTCTACCTGTAACCAAACCCAAACTTACATTCATCAAAACAAGATAAGAAACTTGATCTTGCTTGCATTAATAACACCACCACCTTGGATCACCTAGGGTCTAGGGTTTAGGATCTAGGGTCTAACATCTAGGATTTAGAGTTTATGGTTTAGGATTTATCGTTTAGGGTTTATGGTCTATGTAGCTATCAAGATTAACTCCAAATTTTAACTTCGATATTACAGTTCCCTTTAAAGTCTAAATATAATTAATTACCCACTTTTTGGTGATATAAGTCTCACAAGTTATTATTGTCCAAAAAAATTCTCACAAGTTGTGTAGTTTGTTATTTTATTTTGGAGGATAGGGATGTGTTGGTTTAAGATTTCATAGGATTACTTTAACATTAAAAATGTCTCACAAATTTTAAAAGACTTTGTAGGAATTTAATGACTTTTAATATTTTACAGGAATGGAGAGATTATAGAAAAACAAGTCTATAAAATACATAAGAAAATGAAGAATTAAGTAAATAAAATAATAGAGAATTAAGCAGGCTTATTGTGTGCATTAAACAATCCGTTAATATCATTAATAAACTACTAATGGGAATATTATGTGGTCCACAATGAGGGCATAAGTAAATATGGAAGAAGTACTTCATTAAATAAGTAAATAATGAGATGGTAGAGATCTCCCAACCACTCTCAGTATTCAATAAATAAGTTAATAATGAGATGGAAATAATATGCGATCCTAGTAGCTCTTAGGATCCCCCAACCACTCTCACTATTCATTAAATAAGTTAATAATGAGATGGTAGAGATTTCTTCTAGCTTAACCAATATGAGTTCGAATCCAGCAGTGTTAAATCTCTTGAGGGAGAGTTTTGCCGCCCGTTGTGGTCTTACTCGGCTCAACAGATTAGTCTATTTAGCTGCGCTCAAAGGATACACAGTTTATACTAAAAAATATTTCCTCCGGTCCTTATTATAAGAAAAATTTACAGTCTTATGTTCATTGAATGACTAATGTATCTAGTCGATAATATAGGTCAGATACATCAGTTATTCAATAAACCTAAAACTGCAAATTTTTCTTATAATAAGGACCGGAGGGAGTATGTTACATACTTAGTCTGATTACACGTGTTGTTTATTTACAAGAAAATTTAATTCCAAAATAAATGTTTTCTTTTCTTCTTTTTTTACAAGAATTCCAAAATAAATGTTATTTACAAGAAAATTTGGTAGTTTAATGTTCTTGCACATATACTCCCTCGTGTTTAAAAAAATTAGTTAAGTGCAATTTTCATACAAAAACTTAACCATTTATTACCAACCACATAATTAAATGAAGAGTATATATATATATATATATATATATATATATATATATATATATATATAAAAGTATTAAATATGACAAACTTTTGCTTATTAAAGATACCAACAATTACTCAATAGCTTAGCTTAACTAAAGTCCTGAGTTCAAATCCAGCTTTTGAAATGCATTAAAACTTTTGAGGGACTTGTTGGGTCTGGGGTGGTATCTTGTTCGGGGATCAGAGCTCTTTCGCAATAGCTATGCGACTTGTTTTGGGGGGATGGTTAGAGCATGTCTTTTTGGCATCATTGTTGGCTATGCAATACGCCTCTGAAAGATTTGTTCCCTAATCTATTTGAGATTGGCTAAGGCTAAGGGTGGAAGTGTTGGGGATTTCCAAAATAATAGAAATCCAATAACACTAAAGGGAAAGAGAAACACAGTGTTTCTTATTCTAAAGATGTGTCATTTGGTGGCTTTCACTAGTGGTTGTGTTCTATCATGAACATTTGTAGTGAAGAGACACTTATCTTCACCAAATGGTATGGGTTGGTCTATATATATAGAACAACTTTACAAGTACAAAAAGAGGAGAACATACACATATATAATGTTCATATGTCTAAGACAAAACTCTACCAAATTCAATATTCCAAATCATTCTCTTTCTTCTCTTATGCGCAAATTGAAGTTAGGGAACTATTGTTCTGTAAAATACCGTTGAAGATACGCTTGGTGTGGGTGTGCAAATCATGTCAAGGAACTCCATTGTATCCTGAAGGGGATTCGTCGGTCATCCTATTGCATCCAATCAAGAGTGATTGGTGGGGGCGAATCGAACCTAAAGCTTAGTGTTATACACGCCTTGGAGTCTTGCGTAATGATAAATTCACTTTCTCCTTTGTTCTTTATTGTACATGATATTCACAATTATTTGAACTAATGATTTTCTATGTTTGGTTCTTCTTTTATGTTGCAGCATTATTCCCACCAACAAATTGTTCTAACAGGAAGTGTTAAGGAGCATGGGCTATGGCATGATGGAATTTGGAATTGTCTCATACGGTATAGGGGAGGAATCCTCATCTTTGTTGATACTCGTGTCTATTTTGCATCCTGTGCAGGTTATTTGTGACAAATCTGACTCTTGGCAGTGAAGGTTTGGCAAATTTCATCTGTTTGCTGTTAAATCTTGTTATGCGCATTTTCTAAGTTTGTTGCAACATCCTTGGCTGAGCCTGGTGATTCAGCACGCGCTTGATGATATGTGACAGCTTTTTATTCCAACTAGGGTGAGGTTTTTGGGTGAAAATTGTTGATCGGGAAGCTCCCGATTCGTAATGTTCTGGTAGCTAGGAGGACTATCATATATCCTCACAGTTTTTGTTGCCTGTTGTGCTTTAATCATGATGAACCCATTAATCACTTTTTTTTTATCTTTGTAATTCCTCTTTGCATGTTTGGTCTAATATTCAGATGTGGATGGCCACTTCTATATCTGACAACCTTGTTGGGGTTGACCATTTTTGTGCTCACGGGATGGGGTTGGTTTCTAAGAAGTCCTGCAGGTAAAGTATTTAGTCTGGATGGCGACCACGTGGTGCGTTTGGCTTCACAAGAACAATGTTTTATTTGCGAGGGAAAGTTTTTGATTCGAAGACGGTAACTAATCATGTTAAGTCAATCTCGTTGGAGTGGTTATAAGTCGATAAGGTTGTAATTTTCCTTTTGTGATTACTGATTGGTGGGCTAGTCCACTTAAATGCTTGTCGGTGATGTAATTAGTTCTTTGCCTAGTTCTTCTTGGGGTACTTTTTTTTTCTTCTTATGTCTTTTTCCAATGGGGTTTTGGTCCATAGAAGTTTTAACGAAGTCTTTGCCTAGTTCTTTGCTTAATTCTTCTTGTTTTAATATGACACTTATACTCCATCAATACAATTTTTTGCTTATAAAAAAAAACAAATATGACACTCATTGAAAGACGAGAGTACTATTTTCAATTCAATAAGATTAATTTGGTATAATTATTATTCTTTCCTTTTTTATTTATTGCTTTCTTAATCAATATAAAGTAATCTAACATGATAGTTGTCTATAAGGTCTAGCACAACTAACAAAGTCTACATTATTAAGCTGGACATTTTTTGTGATTACTGAATTCGAACTCATAATCTACACTTGACATGTGTAAGTTTACGGGTGGTACTTGCTATATGACACTCATAATGGACGAATGGAGTATGAAAAAACCTCATTGTCCCTTACCAAAAAATCCAAAAAGAAACTAAATTTGGTGGGGCAAAGTCAGATGGACCAAAAGTCTACATTAATGTCTTACTGGACTAGTTTTTTTGTCTCTAGTGCCGCAGAAGTAGATAGATAGAGAGTCTTCACACTAACTAGCCCTTTCATGGTTTGAAGATGCAAACACAGACAAAAATGAAAGCTGTTAGTATTTCCTCTTTTAATTCATTTCCAACCACATCACCTCACTTCTCTTACTCTAAAGGTACTTCCTAATTCCTTCTTATATTAATTTGTTAATCTCTGGAGCTCTTAGATTGTTCTGAATCTTTCGTTGGTCTGTTTTGAATTTTTATACACATTTCTTGATTTCAGTTAATTAACTTAGGTAGATCTATTCCAAATTTGTTGCCTCTCCAAGCAAATGAGCTGCAATTGAAATCAGATGTAGGAATTAAGAACACCCCACCTGTATTTTATGTTGTATTTGACAAATTTTGAGTAGACACAACAAACACAACACAGTTTAATGTTTTTATGTTAATATCTGGTTTTATAATCTACAAAATCAGCTTTGGGATTTTGCTCTTACATTTCATTACTGATTTTACTTTCCACAATTTAAGACTTGTTTGGATTGACATATTTGGACTTATATATCGGCATAAGCATTTTTTAGACTATTTGGGAGAACTTATGGAAGCAGCTTATGTCATGTCCATAATGTTTTCAGCTTATTTTCATAAGCTTCTTAGGGTAGCTTATGAAAACAATTTATAGCTTATATCACATAAATAGTGCTTATACTTAAGCACTAATATGATAAATGTTTATACTATAAGTTCTTAAGTGAGTTGTTTATCCAAGTTTGGTTACTTATAAGTGTAATAATATCTTTCTTATTTGATAACTTCAGTTGAAAAGCAATGGCCTCAGCAATTTGCCTTGAATGTAAAGCCAATTAATAATCTGAGGTATTCAAATGGCTTCAAAGTGAGAGCAACTTTGAATGCTAACAATAAATCAATTGAAATTCCACATCAATGGTACAATCTAATAGCAGATCTCACAGTTAAACCACCTCCACCATTGCATCCAAAAACATATGACCCAATTAAACCAGAAGACTTGTCACCTCTTTTTCCTGATGAGTTGATTAGACAAGAAGTTACCACTGACAGATTCATAGACATACCTGATGAAGTTATTGATGTTTACAAGCTTTGGCGCCCGACCCCTCTCATTAGGTTTGATTCTCTTGTACCATATATCTCGAATCTGGATTCTGTATAGTCGCCAACTTTGCGCAGTCGTGCATGGATCTGCCGGTCTAGATTTTCAACTTTAAAAACATATATGAAACGTGAAGTTAAAATCTGGACTGTCTGATCAAGATTGGACGGTCCAGATCTGCTGAATGCACGACTACACTAAATGGTGACAATACAGGATCCAGATCCATATATCTCTCTCTTTACCTTTTTGTCCTGTTGAAATTTAGTTTAAGGTTACATTAAAACTACTTACTTGAATTACTCGCTTTAGAGGAGCCGAATCCGAAACTTAAATATGTTTTCTGGTGAATTTAGAGCTAAGAGGTTGGAAAAGCTTCTTGATACACCTGCAAGAATTTACTACAAGTATGAAGGTGTGAGCCCAGCTGGGTCACACAAACCAAACTCTGCTGTTCCACAAGCCTGGTATAATTTACAAGAAGGTGTAAAGAATGTTGTGACAGAAACTGGTGCAGGACAATGGGGCAGTGCATTAGCTTTTGCTTGCAGCATCTTTGGCCTTGGATGTGAGGTATGGTGCTATAGGGATTAAATTCTTGAATAATATATGAACCAATTTAATACATGGATTTTCTTAATCGGATATGTCTTGAATGTTACTAATAATCAGATATGTTTTTGGTGATTAATAATTAGCATTTTGCATATGATTGTATTCTAGCTCAAGTTACAAAAGCCAGGGTCGGCTCGAGGGTGAGTGAGGCCTAAAGCAAATTCTGATAAAGATCTGTTTACTTTAAGTGGGAGAGTTTTAGGTTCGGCTTTTCTGCTGCCATTTTTTTCTTTATAAAAACTAATAAAAGTACTTTTTGTTGGTAGACCTAAAGTTAGAACTTTAGTAGCTCGCTATTTGGCCGGCCTTCACAAAACTCAGTAGCACTGTCACTTCATGTTGAAGACATGTCTGGTGTCCGACGCGTGTCATGTCGGACACCAACATCGACACTTCAATTACCCTAATTTTTCAAATTATTACCTATGTCTACATATCTGTCAGTGTCGTGTTTGTATCGGTGCTTCATAGTTCACAAAAGCCATGAAACTATGATGTTTAGTTAAGTGATTTATGTAGGTGTGGCAAGTACGCGCTTCTTATGATTCGAAACCATATCGAAGACTAATGATGCAAACATGGGGAGCAAAGGTACATCCATCACCATCAATGATAACTGAAGCTGGTCAAAAAATTCTTCAAAATGATCCATCAAGTCCAGGGAGTTTAGGCATAGCTATATCAGAAGCTGTAGAAATTGCTGCAAAAAATCCTGATACTAAATACTGTTTAGGAAGTGTACTCAATCATGTTTTACTCCATCAAACTGTTATTGGAGAAGAATGCATTAAACAAATGGAAGCAATTGGTGAAACACCAGATGTTATCATAGGTTGTACTGGTGGTGGTTCCAATTTTGCAGGACTTAGTTTTCCATTCATAAGAGAGAAGCTTAATAAGAAAATCAACCCTGTGATTAGAGCAGTTGAACCTTCAGCATGTCCTTCATTAACAAAAGGGATATATACATATGATTATGGTGATACAGCTGGGATGACTCCATTGATGAAAATGCATACACTTGGACATGACTTTGTTCCAGATCCAATTCATGCCGGTAATTCTGAGAGAAATATGTTTTTAGTCCTTACAAAGTCACGACCATTCAACTTTAGTCCTTATAAAAGGTTTATTTGTATCTGTCGTTGTAAAAATACAAAAGAGGGTTAAATATATTTTTGATTCCTATATAATTTGAGGATTTTGTTTAGTCTCTATAAAAAAATTTACTAACTTTTAGTCCCCACATTTTCCCACGTCAATGTTTTATAGGAACCAAAAACATATTTAACCCTACAAAAAGTGTGTTGTTAGCGCATGGCGGGAGACCAAAAACACGTTATTTTTTATAGAGACGAGAAATGAATGAAATTTTATAAGGACTAAAGTTGAATGGTTGTGATCTTATAGGGAATAAAAACATGAATTTGTCACATATTTATAAGTGTATCTTTTGTATTAACATTTTTGCTTACTTGTAGGGGGATTGAGGTACCATGGTATGGCACCATTGATCTCACATGTTTATGAATTAGGCTTAATGGAAGCAATTTCAATTCCACAAACTGAATGTTTTCATGGTAATTCAGATTTTGTTATGACTTTGGAAACTGAAAACAATATGCAAGATTGGACAGAAAACCATGTAGGATGATATAATGAATTTGTGTCTTTTGATTATAGGTGCAATACAGTTTGCTAGGTCTGAAGGGTTGATACCAGCTCCTGAACCAACTCATGCCATTGCTGCAACCATTAGAGAAGCTATTCATTGCAGAGAGACTGGAGAGGCTAAGGTTATTCTTACAGCTATGTGTGGACATGGACATTTTGACCTTCCAGCTTATGAGAAGTATTTGCAAGGTAACATGGTTGACCTCTCATTCTCAGATGACAAAATGAAAGCTTCACAGGCCAATATTCCTCAAGTCACAGCCTGAGTTGTGGCCATTCTATTACAAGGATGATAAGAGCTAGTCCTAAGATTTTGGATGCCTTGAGGAAACCAAGAAAATGTTGCCCTCATGATCTTATAAATTATCCTTGTTAAACTCTTTTGTTGTAAAATCATTAATAAATTGTTTTTAATCAACATTATTTTAAAAATTAATTTCGATAGAACCAAATAAAGACTATTTAGTCTATCTTGTGACATAGTAAATTGAAAATTCAATTTAGAAATTCTTCTTTCACCAATGCAACACTAACATTTATAGTTAATTTTATTTTATAAGTCATGTATGAAAAATTTAAACGTCTTTAAAAAACTTAATACAATATAGCTTGTAACACCTTAGCTTTATTAGTTGTCTAAAGCTAAAGTGTTAGGCATTCATGAGATATAGAAAGTGTGGGAATTTAAAACTCGATACAACATCAAGCTATCCAATCAAACTTCAAATAGTAACTACATTTAAAAATAAACGTTCATTCCTATTATCTCATAACTATGAGTGGGGAATACATGGCAATATGGCATCATACTTCTTGGTTCGTTTACATGAACTATTGATTTTATTTAAGTAGTGTTTGAAGGTGTACGCATCATACAATCTAACCAAGTAGCTATAATTGCAATCACACAAGCATAGATCTTAATTACTTACACTTAATCACTTTTCACTCAAAGTAGAATTTAAGAAATTACTCATCATTTACATCGTCATCATCATCATCATCACAAATCTAATTCATATTCATATAAACATATATTTTTAAGTGTAATTATGAATAGGATCAAAAAAGGCATTTAAGATCATGAAACATAACATTTTTGAGTCAAGAACATTTCCCATTGCCTAGTGACATCTTGTTGGTCACCTGGCGATTTCAAACAGAACCAACACTCCAAAATTTGCTTCTTGGTTGCTTCGCGATGGCCTCTAGTCGAAAGCTACTGATGTTGTGTAGGAGGTTTGGAATTTCACTTTTTGTCATCTTTTCATGGAACCCTTGACTCTAAATCGTACCAATAGCCCCAAATTAATCAATTATCAACATCCAAACATCTATATACTAACATTTGTCTTCTATTAACTAGGGCTGTTCATGGTTAGGGAAAAACTGAACCGAACCAAAACTAACCGAACTATTACAAATAGTTCAGAACCGAACTGTTATTTTAAGTTCAGTTCAGTAACCGATCTGTTAGGTAAGTTCATTTCAGTAACCGAACTGTTAAGGACTTAAATCACTTAACAGCTAAAACGCATGCCACTGTAAACGCGAACTAGTTTCAGTCATTTCTGTGAACCAATATAATAATAATAATAATAGTTTCAGTCATTTCTGTGAACCAATATAATAATAATAATAATAATAATAATAATAATAATAATATAATTATAAAGAAACCTGAATAAGGATATTAAAAACCTGAATAATAATCATAAAAAATACATAGATCAACTTGTAATAATCATCGTAAAACAACAACAATCAAATCCGTGAGTAGAACGAATCAATAATGAATGGAATCAATGAATCATATCATGGTGTTGATCTCAGAGCTTGAAGACGGCGAGAATTGAAAGCACAATTGAAGCTCTGATCAAAGCCACCGAACGCGAACCAGATCCAGCAGCTCAGGCATTGGGACCTGGTGCTGGAGCCAGTGAGAGATTGTCTTGAGCGGAAGCCACGGTCGCAAAGACAAAAACAACGAGGAAAAAGGCGAAGGATTTGAAGGTACTAGTTGACGACGGTGATGATGCCATTTCAAAACTAACGAAAGAGAGAAAAGAGCAAGTGAATACGGTTAAAGGAAATGTAATTAGTGAGAAGTTTACTTGTGTTACTGTGTTGGTGATGAATGAGGAAGACGCGTGGGGTTCAGAAAGTGTGGACAGCTGGAGATGAGGAATGGCTATGTTGGTTTGTCTTCTTGTAATTATTAAAAAGTTCACTTTTTAAACGGTTCGGTTCGAAACTAAACTGTGAACTGTTAATATAGTTCAGTTCGGTTTGGCGAACTGTTATTGCAGTTCAGTTCAGTTTGCCAAACTGTTGTTGTTGGTTCAGTTTGGTTCAGTTCAGTTCTCCTCCTAAACTGAACTATGAACAGCCCTACTATTAACACAATTTATGAATCATTCAAGCATGAAACATCAATCTCTTCGTACAAATTTAACTAAAGCAAGGCTAAGATGCAAATGGAAGTAATATGGAGAAATTTAACTAAAGCAAGGCTAAGATGCAAATGGAGGTAATATGAAGAGACCTGCTCAGTTCAACAAAAAACTAATGAAATGAAGTATCAAATTTTTCAATACATTCGTGGTCGTAGCACACTACTAGATACTAATGATAAATTGCTATTACAGAGACCTGCTCAGCTCAACACAAAATTAAAATCTTGTGCCAAGTTCAACACAACTAAAATCTTAAAGTGATGCAGAGATACAAATATGTAATCCTATAGGGATGGCAATGAAGTTGCTTTGTTGATGAATAAAACCTACAAGCTGCATCAAAACAAGTAGTCAATAAGGTCAACCAACATTAATTTGAACTATAAAATATGCAAATGGTTTTTTTGAGCGGTGAAAATAACATGTTATCAAAAAAGCATCGAATTTGTAGCTCGTGAATTTTTTAGTACATTAGTTAACAACAATAAGTTGCTAAAACTATATCCATTGCTCATATCAAATTCAGAAATAACAATGAGCCAACTTATTAACATTGTATCTTTGTCATAACATTAAAAATTTATGGAAAATTACAAGAACAAAGTAAGGTATAGACATAGGAAGAGGGGAAAAGATGGGTATTCAATATCAGAATTAAATATAAGAATTCAATAACTTATAACAGCATAGCAATTTATTCAATTTTTTAAACGGAAATCTTTTTTTTTTTTGATAAGCAAATGTTAGTGGGGGTTGGGGGAATGTTAGTTTCCGGGAATTTGCAACCAAAACCCAGTAAAATATAAATCCATAGTAACTACTCCAACAGGAAAAACATTTATAGCAAAATATAAATTCATAGTAACTACTCCAATAGGAAAAACATCTATTTCTATGCATATCAGGACAGGTTCTTGTTTATATAGCATGGGCGGTAGGAAAAAAGTGGATTAACATACGTAAGACTTTATGGGCAGCCAACAACTTTGATGGCCGAAATCAAAAAATGTCACAGATGCAAGACAAACGATCAAAAGTGTTGGCGGTAACATATACCTGCTCAAAACGGTATGACACTCATCATCCTCACATATATTTCCAGTCCACCTGCAACAGTATGTAAGGATTAAATGAACAAAGATCACAATTTTGATATAAGAGTATAATGCACTGCTATGTTAGTTAGGACTTATAACAGCTCAAATGTATGTTGTAGGAACTTGAGAAATATGCAAGTAGATTTATAAAGGCTAGCCATAAATTAGTGAAATGGTCATTTCCTGCCTGACAACAAGCTTGTATTTAAGGAATTATAAGAACTCGGTGTAGAAAACTAGGAACAAGAAGAAATTAGGATTTTGGAACAAATCGTTTGTATTGTCATCTAGTAAATTGAAATAAGAATTTGTAAGAAATCGAGGAGAAATTCTCTTTTTTATGGACAAAACAAGAAATTTTTGAGCATGGATAAGAAAAGTTTACCGGCTCCATAATCATTAATTCAAAGAAAAAGTAACCTAACACAGGGATAATGGAAGAGGAGTGTGTATACAACATTCAATCTAGAATTACATCCCAAAATGTTGGCTATAAACCTGTAATAACCACCCAAAATCACAGATATAAACACGCACAGGATACTGAAATGAAATTAACCTCTGCTTGAATTAATAAGTAACCACTGTTTAAAATGTAAGGACCCTCTTGTTCTTAACTCAACTTCCACATATCTGACCTACAACTATTTCACCCAATAGTTGAATCTTGGAATTAAAAGAAGGAGCATCATGGATAAAGCTAACCAAATAGGAATATCAACAGACCAATAAATGGTGACAAACTCACAAATACAATGATGGGTTTGCATTTTTATAGCTATTATTCCTATACCAAGAGTCTATCCTCAATAGGTGATATAAGGAATATAAGGACCCAATAGTTGACTTCCACTCCTGCTCTACTCCCTAGACCTACAACTATTTTACCCAATAGTTGAATCTTGGAATTAAGAGAAGGAGCATCATGGATAACTATAGTGACTCCTCCAATTATGGATAGATAACTAACCAAATAGGAATATCAACAGACCATCTAGAACTGCACCTCGAGTGTCATCAAGAATTGGTTCAAGGAAAATCACCATAGCATAAAAAAGATTATAACAGAAGACAAAAAATATGGCAGAGCTTTTTGCCTCTTTGATCTCCCCACATATGCAAGCTTTTACAACAAGTGCCTTATCATGCCTAATCTTGTTCATGGAAAATGCCAAGCTCATGAATGCCATAGCTAGAGGTATACATTCAGGAACAGCAACAACAATAATTGTAATTTGTAACAGCAAAAGAAAGTAATTCCCCAATTTCTATATAGCATCATCAGGAGAAGAACCGGTCATGTAGCTCAAAAGGTGAGTAGCATGATATGGTAAATTATGTAGTCGTTGCAGGCTACTTGCAAACCTAATCAAAGCAACACCACCACCATTCTTTTCATCAGTATTAGCTAGTTTTGG
This sequence comes from Astragalus glycyphyllos, assembly GCA_963573325.1. Classification (NCBI taxonomy): domain Eukaryota; kingdom Viridiplantae; phylum Streptophyta; class Magnoliopsida; order Fabales; family Fabaceae; genus Astragalus; species Astragalus glycyphyllos. The sequence goes on along the minus strand of OY754313.1, from coordinate 52,721,377 downwards.
TAAGTATTGTTGTAGCTGCCTAGTTATGAAATGTGGAGGATTATAATACCAAGGAGCTACTCCAACCTTGGCACTATGTTTGGATACTAAATCAGTATACACATCAAGAGCATTGACTGAACTCTTAAATGCATAGTGTGGATGAGGTTGAAACGAAACTTTTCCCTTATGCTTTTCAATCACGCCCGCAGTGGGGATATTTTCCTCGGTTATTTTTTGTCATCGAAGAGCCGTCTGCTACTTTTCCCCTATGCTACCAATACAGAGTGCCATCATCAGTCCACTAGCACCAACTGATTAATTGCCCTTACTATTTGCCTCTCTTCTTCATTTTCAATCATATCAACACCCTTTACATTTGCCTATGGATACAGTGAGATGACTCTGTTGCAACAACACCTAGATAAACAAATTTAAATACCGCATGAGTGTGACCTAGTCTTTCTGCACTTGCTTTTATATACCCCTATTCTTGTTGTGTCATAGTTGTACACCTTACTCTACTACTTATCTATCTCTCAATTATCACACACATCTTCCATGATTCCTGTATGTTAGCTTATTTTTTCCGTGAATTTCTCAGCTACTTCATGGTTACTCACCCTTGAATATTTTCCCTTAATTCTCTAATTGGGAGTTGGGATATTGTTTTACTATCCTGCAAATAAATTCCAGCAAGCCAAGCAGAGTTTCTGGGCTTCATCCTAATTCGTATCACAACAGAATCACAATACTAACCAAACTTAATTCTAATTCGAACATAACCATAACCATAACCATACCCAAACTAATGAGACACGTTTTTTAATTTTGTCTACTAAAAACTAACATGTCGGTCCTTATAATAATAGTTTATTTTCAATTTCGACCCTATAGCTTTGTAAGTTTCAAATCAATTCTCACAATCTCAAACATTTTTGAAACCAGCAGCCAAGGTTGGGCTCTTTTATTCCACACCTTTCAATAATTAGAGCATTTACCTCCTACTTCTATTCACCCTCCATGATGCTGAATATGAATTCCTAACCACAGTATAAAGCTCAGGTCATAAATAATACTCATAGTACAACAACCATAAATAGTACCCACCTTCTACAGTGAATAATTTCCTAGAATCAATTCACCACTAATCTAAATATCATTAAATAGCATACTCATTATGAACCACTTATACCCTAGACAGTAGACTGAGCAAAAGATTTCAACATGATATTTTCAAACCAGTAAGTGGTGCCAAAATGGTACTGAATCAAATAACACAAAACTACTTACAAATCAGTCATAAAAGAAGACTGCAGACATAATAAAAAAAACAGATATTTTTTAGGGACATTGTAGAAGTATTACTCAGCCAGACCTACACTAAAACAAATGAGGCAAAAACCAAACTAAAACGGATGAGACAACAACCAAACTAAAAAATATCTCTTTAAAATGTTGAATATCCATTTCACACTTACTATGTCAACTTTAACTGAGGGTGAGTTTTGAAGCAAAAATTCAATTATTCCATCAGGTATATTTGCTTCCCGTAACTTGGCATCTTCTTTCCCTGAATTGTCACCTAGCTCTAAATTGACATCTCTTTGTCTGATCATGGGAAACATATCTCGATTCTGGTCCCGTTTTACTTTGAGTGACTTCAAGTTATTCCAAGAAGGGGGCTTGACCTTCAATATATCAGGAATTAAGGAGAGAACCTAAGAAATGAGGAACAAATTAGGACCAATATAATGTAATTCAAGTCATATAAATTTGAGAAAAACTTAACAAGAAAAGAAGTTAAAGTTGGAACCCGAAGAGTAGCAGCAGATACTGTAAGCGATTTGAGATTGACGAGTTCTATTAGCCAATTAAGTAGAATCAAAGGAGTGTCAGCATGATTCGAAGGTTCCATATCGATATGTACTGTCCTGGCTTTTTTAATAGAATCAAGAGAGCTCCCATAAAGTTTGGGAAAATGTTTACCGATAAAAGTAAAGGAACAAAGATTTGGAGCAGATAGCTCAAGTAGTTTAATGCTTTTATAAACATAACTCAACTTTATAGATAGATTGAGAAGCTTGGTATTTGATATGCAAAGGGTTTGTGCATCCGGAACTGAGCAGTTGCTAAGGATCAAAGTACTCAACTTGTTAAAAGTGGAAAAGGGCTCAATTCGACCGTCATTTGCGCTGCAAAAGGAGAGGGCGCTTAGTTTCAAGTAGTTTAATGCTGGAAAATTCAGAGAATTAGGAAATTCATTTGGGGACCCAAGGTATAAGTCTAGAGAGGTCAAAGACAGACATGAAAACAAAGAACGTGGAAACCGACCAATGTGACAAGAAAGATGTAAATGATTGACATCGTGTGAAACAGCGTATCTTACAATACTTTCAACTATGTCAGAGTTTATACTCCACAATACACAAAAATCGATAGCGTTTACCGCCGTGGAGGCATCACGAAGAGACAGAAGCCGATTCACGAATTTAGGGAAACCCTCGGATCTACTAAAGTTATAGGAATATATTTTAAGGGTGGGAAGACACTTCCAGAGATCTTTCCATCTCGTTGATAATAAACAAGTTTGAACGGCGTAATTGGTTCCCAAAAACGAAAGTATATGCATCAAAACGGAATCCGGCAAGTCGCTAAGCATGTCTTTGTGGTTTCTATGTGTGCGCCTCCGTGGCTTCATTCTATTCAATGGCGAGTTTCCGAAATTACAGCAAGTGGTTGATTGAGGTGTGAGACCTGTGAAGCGGTGGTTTTGTATCGGAGTGAAAACTGAAAACCCTACTTTGATTGTGCAGTGGAACAAAGAAACATAAGGTTAGCGGAAGATTTGAGAAAGGAGATCGGGTTGGTGGTGAGAGAGGGAAGAGAAGAGGGTTTGAGGAGAAGTGTGAAAATAGGGTTTTGGATTAACGAGGGTTTATGAAGGGTTTTATGATTTGAATACAATTTTGCTGTGTTTGAGATTGAAAGGGGAAACGCGCTGAGGAATAATGGCCTGGAATGGATATTGATTATTTATTTTTTGACCAAACCAAACTACTTCATTTCAATAAAAATAAGGGTAAATAGTCAATTTGGTCCCTGAAAGTGTAACTCGCTGTCAATTTAGTCCTTCAATCGAGTGAAAATGCAAAAAGGTCCCTCAATGTGTAATCCGTCCGTCACGTTAGTCCCTCCCGTTAATGTGCGTCATTAACTCCGTTAATCCATACGTTATTGTCAGTTTAGTCCCTGAAATATGTCACTTACTGTCAGTTTGGTCCCTAAAACCTATACGTGAATTCATTTTAGTCCCTCGAATCTTAAGTTACTTCTGCAGAATTTTAAACCAGAAAGACTTTCGGTGCCTCTTTTCCTATTGTTTTTTGTTTTAGAGAAGAAATAGGTTTTGAAAATGAAGGGGATCAAGTTTTAATCGGGTGTGACTAAATTTGACATGTTACACTCTCTTTTCTATATTTTTTTTGACGCAAACACTCTCTTTTCTATTAAATCAACCAAATTACAAAATATGGAGATATTTCTTTAATGGGTTAAAAGACAAATCAATAAACTCCAATTGAATTTCCAAAACATTCACACATTTTTTTAGACTGTGTGGTTGTTATATATGGCTTGATTTACTTGGATATTTCTCACCATCTCTCTTGATAGAGATTAGAGACGACCATATCTCTTGTCCTTAATAATTCATAAGTTCGATTTCCTCTGTTATGGGCACAGGCTGCCAATTTGTCTGTCCAAACAAGCTCAAAAACCAGGTATGGTTTATTCATTCACAATTTCTTTATTCATTCTTAAATTCAATTCACAAGCAGGTTCAAAGCAAGTGAAAAAAATAATAATAATAATTTATTGTAATCTTAGATTGTAAAAGAGTGATCATCTGGTATTATATTGACAGTTTTAACTATTAAAAGACTTAGTTATAAAACTACTGTGAAAAATGAATATTCAATTAAAATTATAAATTGACTTGTATACCAAAATAAATATTATAAATTGACTTAGACCAATGATTCGATGAAAATCAATTTGAACCCAGTGGATTAGTTTGATGATAATTGGGAATTTGGGTGAAATTTAACTTGAAACAATTCGAATGACTTGATGTATTGTTAAAGTGAAGATGATTCACGGAATTGACGATGATGCTTGTCAACCTAAATTTCATAATAGATTTGTTGGAGCAAATTGATCTCTAAGCATTCACTTTCATAATAGACTCAATTAACTCACTAATTAACAAGTAAACTGTATAAGAGAAAATACAAGTATACCCTCATGAATTAGCCACAATAAGATTGATGCTTGAAATTTAATAGTTGGTGCTTCAACTTCATCTGCTAGTAAACTCTGGTTTAAAATTCTAGAGAAGTAACTTAAGAATCGAGGGACTAAAATGAATTCACGTATATGTTTCAGGGACCAAACTGACAGTAAGTGACATTTTTTAGGGACTAAACTGACAGTAACAGACGGATTACACATTGAGGGACCTTTTTGCATTTTTGCTTAATTGAGGGACCAAATTGACAGCGAGTTACACTTTCAGGGACCAAATTGGCTATTTACCCTAAAAATAATGTCATGGATACAGGTTGGGACATAATCAAAAATCGTGGAACAAGTATAAAGTATTGATGCTCTAGCAAGCGTATGAGCAACAGCATTCGCTTGTCTCCTAGTAAAACTAAACGGATAGTTTTGAATAGTGGATCAATATCCCAAATCTTTGCAACTCCTAATGTAACATCCCAAAATAATTGTTTCAATCATTTTAGTTGATGACTTACAATTGTTGTAATTTTATTTATTTTAAGAGATATTTCAAAAGTGGGAAGTCCCTTGCTTGGCTTTGGACATACAAAATTTTATTTACCGATATATTATTTTATAATAATATTTTTGGGCTTACTTGAGTCTATCCAAAAATTCTATTTTCTACATAATCTAAATATACATTTCCACTTGCTTGCCATTAGTGGGAGATTATTGGTTGATTTTTTAAAAGACAAAATAAATATTTTGAAATTATTATTATGAAGTCATTTAGCTTCGTGATTGAAATGGAAATCAGTTCTTTGATTTTTTTTTTAAAAAACTTTTCATAGCCATATCATTAGTTTTTGAAAAACCATTAAGTGACATGGTTTCTGAATCTTTTTCGATAAAAATCTACTTTGATATAGTCATTCATACGTTTTTATTTATTTATATGATATAGTCATTCATACGTTTTTTATTTATTTATCATGTATTAATATTATATTATGATTATAATAAGGGTTATGAACGTTGCTCATTCTCTAGCTAGAGCATCTAGATTGTATGCTAGCTCTCACAATCATGATTTTAGTCCAACCTGTATTACGAATATTCTGTTTAATGAAATGATATGAGTTTCCTTTGGTAAAAAAAAATAAGGGTTATGAACGTTACAATTTTTTATCTTTCAACGTTATAATTCTTCTTTGAAAGCTATTAGCCGTTTTGCATATCCTTTATGGCATTTTCATTATTTCGGTTTCTACTAGTTTAATGCAATAACGGGTACTTTACTGTGAGATATAATATATATCACTCGAATTTGTAGTATAAGGGTGGATGAAAAAGAAGAAGAAAAAATTCCTGAGTTCATCTCCTGTTAACCAAAGTCACTCACTGACACTAAATTCTTGCCAGTTCGGATTCCTCATTCGTTATTTGCGATTGGGACGAGACCGGTTGTATCTCGGGGAATTTGCGCTGTAGAGGCGAATAAATTCTTCAGGACAGCCACCAGGCGCCTCCGGTTGTTTGCTCTAACGTTTGTTCATTTCGCAGGCATACTGTTTTGTTGATTTTGTTGCGTAAATCACTACAATCTGAAGAATTTATTCAATGGCTGACGCAACCAACAATCTTAAGGAGTTATCCTGCAAACAATTAAAAAAACGATGTAGCCAGGTTTTTTCATTTTACGCTTTCTGGTTTCTGCAACGTGTTACTGTAACACTATTTCTGGTATGCAATTTCGTTCCTTTCCTCTATCTAAGATATCGCTTTGATAATCGGGTAAAGCATTCCCTGCATTTTCGTTCTTTAGTGAATAATATTGCCTTGTTTTGTGAGACTGCATTTGTAACACCCTGGGCCCTTTTCTTTCTAGTAGGCTACCCAAGAGTGCACTCATGACCTTCTCTCCCCCCCATTGAGAATTTTTGCCTTCCGTGGGAATCGAACATGTACCCTAGGGGCTTAAGTACAAGTTCAATGCATTCCCACTACCAATTGGGTAGCCTACTAGAAAGAAAAGGGCCCAGGGTGTTACAGCATATCCTCTCTCGTTATTTGTCTCTTGCGTGTTTTTCCATTGACATTTTTTTTGTATATATTCTTTTCCATGTGACTTGAAAAGGAGAAGTCATATATTGCCATATTAATCGTTCATATTGAATAAATTTTTTTTTTCACAATTCATTTTAGACTATATTTCTAACACAATATTTGTAGTTTATAGTTTAAATAAATACTAGCAGGTTCGTTGAACTCCATGATGAGTAATGTTGGTTATCTAGATAAGTATTTTATTATCATGGATTAATTGCCCATATTACAATGAGACGAAATGAGACTCTTGTAGATATATGATTTTCATACTTTTGAGAATTCATTTTGATTTATATATACATGAGTTTTATAATGCGAGAACTGATAAGTTTCATGTTACAAATATTATATTATTATATTAAAAGTTTTTGAAATTGTGGACTTTACTTTAGGCAACTATTAAAACTTGAGGAATAAAATTACTTGATATGGTTCACCAGTGATATATAAAAGTAGTTGTCTAGTGTGTTGAATACTTGTTATACTCTATATTTCTTTGCATTCACATGATCTCCTTTTAAGAGACTCACTCAACACATAATTTTAGAATGACAAAATTGGGATATGATCATTTCATATTCATTGTTATGTTAAACAGATGTTGATAGAAAACTGTGAGCCAAATTTATATCAAACTGTTTTTTAACTATTATACGTAGTAACAAATATTATTTTGGTGTGACTCATCCGCTGAGGAGAATAATTTGACGGTGGGTTAAAAAAACTCATCCAAGGAGATCTAAAGTAGTTGTGCTTCCCAAAGAATTGTCCAAACGTGTGGACAAAGTTCTGATGACTCTGAAGCGATAACCAAATTGTGCAGTAAGGTGGTAAGGAGTTGTACAAATAAGGCGTCATTGCTTTATTCCTCTGAAACAACAGGTACTCATTGTTACGTTGCTTTATGTATATTTGGTGTGGACAAAGTGTCTTTGATATATACTTTATTATGTGAATCTATCTTCCCTCTACGTCATTGCTATAAGTGAATGATTCTTCTGATGGTTATTCACTAAAAGAATTCATGACTATTTAATTTGATCTTTCATGCGTATGGGAGCATAATATATAGTATTATGTCACTCTGTTTTAATTTTTTTTTTGGTGCGAAATTGTGAAGTATTTTAAGTTTATACATATACTTTACTTGTTGGGGTATGTGAGTGTTTTTATCATGTTCATGATTAGTTGCGGTCACACATCCACTGTGCACAAATGATGATGTTCTAACTAGAACATTAAAACAATATTTGATTTGCATAGTTGCATTATATGCAATATATAATTACTACTTCAATTCGGTGCTCCATTGAATATTCAATTGGATTAATTATTTTTTAAGCTCAGATTTTGTATTGTACTCTCACAAATGTGTGAAAGTGAGATTGTTTCTATCAAAGGAATTATATATGCACAAGTCTGCTAATGCACTTATAGCTAATATAAAATAAATTGAGCTTCAATTTGGAATCAATATTTTCATGTTATTAATATGTGGTTTATTACTTTTGATTTTGTAATTCCGTGTTGTATGAGGCATTGTGGGGGTTGTTCTTGGATTCATGCCTCCTATAAAAAATTGAATGTTTTTGTTAAGACCTATACAACTGATAAATGTGATTATTGATTTTCTTGGTGTCTCTGCTTCCCTATAAATTTATTTCCCTATATTGAGTAGTAAATAATTTCAATTGTTTACTTAAAATGGTTGTTTAGTCAATGATTATGGGTCTAAATTGGTTAAATAACTTGCTTGTGTAATTGTGTGCTAGTTTAAATAAGTTAAAAGTTAGTTTGGGTAATTAATTGAAGGGTTAAGTGTAGGAGTAATATTAAGGGGTGTAACTAAAAAGGGCATCTTAGGGAATTCACCCTATTTTATTCACCCCTCAGCTGACCCAAACATAACCAAAGACACATTTATCATTTTTGAGAGACACAAGAACAAAAAACAGAAAACTAGAGGAGAAGGAGAGAGGAGAGTCACGAGAGGGAGAGGAAGAAGATAAGGGATCTTCTTCCATTCTTGATGCATGTATCCACTCCACCACCATTCTTCTTCAATTTTCATCCTCTTTCCAATGATAGCAAAATCATGAGCTGAACCAAGCTCAAACATTCACTCCATTTCTTCCATCAAAAATCGGGTTTGTGGGTGGAGGAGGAAGCCTTTGCTCACATATCTACCATTTCATCCATTTGGAGCTATGAGGAGATTCTAGGGGTGCATTCAAGCTAATTTCAACATCTAGGGGATTTCAAAGGGTTTGGTTCAGTTTGGGTTGCTATTTGGAAATCTTGGGTCGAGTTTGAGGAGTATTGGAAGGTTTAGGAGTTCGGTTTGTGAGTTACGGTTTTCGGTCCGTCAAAGTCTCGAGTGGTTCGTCAACCGGCTGAGTGTTCTCACCACATCGTGTATTTAAGTGTTTGCATGCGTATATTTACTGTGGTAGATGGTTTGGTTTGAATGAAACTGTGAATTTTACGAAACTAATGATTTTATGGTTTTTTTGAAAATGTCTCTGTTTGAATTTTAATTGCTCGAATTTGCTTTGGTGAAATTGACAAAATTATGCCATGATTGTATGTAAAATATGTGTTAGAATATCTGTTTGAATGATTTGGATTGCTGGAAGTGGGTTTAGTTTCGGTTCGGACGCGACACGAGTGAACAGGAAGCGAGAAACTCTGTTTGGGACTGTTTGGTATAGGTTCAGTGTTTATGTGATTGCGAATTTTCTGTGTTTCCAAAAATTGTATGGTTTGTTTGTCTGGAAACTAGACACAATTTACCACAAATTAGGCACTGAGTTTAATCAATTTGGGTAAATATGATGGGGGAATTTCTGGTTGCAATTTGAGTCAAAAATCTGAGACAGTTTTGGGTATAGGTTCGGTGATTTGCTTGTAGTGACTTAGATAGGACACCGTTTGAAATGATTTCTGTTTTATTGGAAACTAGACTCGTTTTTCTTCAATTTGGCCACTTGGTTTTCTTAATTTGGTTGAGAATTCAATAAGAAAACTGAATTATAAGTTGGGCAACAGTTGCTGTCCTGTTTCTGGGTCCCTATACTTTGTTTTAAAAAAACTGTACTTTTTGGCTACATAAACAAATAAATAAAAATTATATACAGAAACTAGACACTCTAAGGTTTCCAATGAATATTTGTTTGCTTTATTCCGATATCGTTTGCTATGTTAAAGAAATTGTCGAAGTTTACGTACCACTGCTGAAAATTCACTGCACCTAGACTGTCTATTGAATTATGTTTAAGTATGGTGGATGATAACTTGTCACCTGAATGCGTTAACTGAATTACGTGTTGATCGGAATGTCGTATAAACGAGTGGGAACCCATAAATAGTTTTAAATTGATTTCCTGAACATGTGTAATATTGTTCAGTGATTAATAATGTATTAACGGGGTGACGACTCCGAGTTATTTAGCATACTTGGTGGAGGGAAGTCATGAGCCTGGAAGCCAAGGCCCCGCATTATCTCTCATTGGTATATTGGATTGAGGTTTCCGTGATCTCGTGAGATTTCATTTCACGGATTGTGCTAAGCCAAAGAAAATAATAAAATGATTTATTGATATAACCGAATTGGAGTTTCTCAGATTAATGGGAGCTCCCGCATTATTCGGAATGGAAAGATGATGAATCTTAAAAGGAACGAATAAGAGGAACCGTAAGGGGTCTCGGAGTCACTCATTGAGATTTGTAATCTCACTGTTTATTGTTGATTTTTTTCAGATCCACAGGTAAAGTCTAAGGATTGTTCAGGAAGTTCAGAACCTTAGCTGCTTGGGGCTATCATGTTGAGGAAGTTCACGGGTCATGATGGGTACTCGGTATTAGATATCGGGTTATGGCCGAGTTTAAGTATAGGATTAATGCACTTGGATTAGTGAGTTTTGTAATGACTGGAATTATATGAATCTTTGTGGATTTGTTTATGTATCAAAATATAAAGTTTAACGAAAATTGATGATTCCAGTTGTTCATAATTTATTTATCAGTTATGTAATTTTTGAATCCGTAGAAGTGCATCTCTGAATGGCTAACGGTAATATCTCGAATTTGTTTTTGTCGACTACAAATTTGGGATGTTACACCTAATAATAGAGCCGACTTCAGTAGTAACAAGTTGGTTTCCGTTGATACCGTTAACAACTGGTAAGCAATCCAGTTCAATGGTAACTCGCTAGACTCCACGCTCAATAAGCCACCTAATAGCCTCCATCGCTCCGATTGCCTCTGCTTCTTGAGGGGTTGGGACTCCGCCAAAAGTGATGGTCTTCGCCGCAACAAACTCGCCCTTCTCGTCACGCACACACATGCCTACTCCGAACTCACCTTGGGACTCAAACATAGCCGCATCAACATTACACTTCAACTCCCCCGGCGCCGGCTTCACCCATGAAACCGGATGAGGGGCGCTATGCATAAGGGAACGTGCACCACTATAAAGATGGATTGACTCCCAATCATGCAAAACATCCATAGCAATACGAACGGAGACACCCACCGGACGATCAAGCCGCTCCCAAACACGCTCACTCCGCCGTTTCTAAATACACCAAAAAAATCATGGCGGTAGCTTTCGCTTGAGGGACACTACCACAATTCAGGAGAGGAAAAAATACATCAGTGAAACCCCCACCTCCTTGCACTTGCTCACGAACTACCTGCAAAAGACCAGCATGTCGCCATACGTCCTCCACTCGCCGGCAGCCAAGGAACGCGTGGAACTCATCTTCATCATGATCCTCGCAAAGCGGGCATTCCCTAGGACATTGGACACAGCGCGATTGAAGATTGCACCGAGTCAGTAAACAGCCGCGAGCCACACGCCAAAGAAAAAGCTTCTCCTTTTGAGGAATACGAAGGCGCCATATACTCATCCAATCACCATGTTTCCGCAAGTGCGTGTTATTAATAATATCCTCCATGATTATATGAAAAGCCGAGCGGACTGAATAAGATCCATCGCTACTCTTATTCCAAAGCAAGACATCTTCCTCCTATGGATATTGATTATTATTTTTTAAGAAAGTTAATAAACTATTTGATTTAGTTTATTTATTTAGTTTATTACTATTAATAATAAAAGAAATAGGTAGCTGTCAAAAAATAATAGTAAGAGAAATGAGTTAAATATATTTGCAGTCCCTATAAAATTTGGTTATTTTGTTTTTAGACTCTTACAAAATTTCATTCATTTTGTAGTCCTCGTATTTTTCTCCGTCAATAATTTTAGTCTCTGATGCATTGTAATAGCGCTTAAAAGTGCAATCAAAGACCTAAAAAAGTACTATTGAAAGTCAAGAGGGACTCAAAGCATTGACAAAGAATATGTGAGGACTAAAAATAAGTGAAATTTTATATATGACTAAAAACAAAATTCACAAGTATCATAAAGACTAAAAACATATTTAACCCAAAAAAAATTTTAAAAATAACTATTATGGTGTCTTTTTAAGGTCAACTAAGTCCCTCATCAACATATAATTGATGGTGTGATATAATATTAAATGCTGTCAATGGTTGAGATTATATCACTAGTATGAAATCTCAATCATTGGTAAAATTTTATATTAAATCCTATGGTCAATTTAACTGCCATATTTTCCTACCAAACTTGCTCTTGATATCCAATCTAATATTACAAAATTACTGTAAAAAAATTGCATTTGCTAATATTACACTTCCAATCCAAATTACTCTCTCAATTTCGATTTCTCTTTTCAGTAAAAAAAATTTCATTGCTAGAATTATGTGGCTTTTACTATGTTTAAAACTGTATTGGCTAATAGTACAAAAATTACCCTAAAATGTTGCACTGGTTAAAAACACTACTGCATTGGCTAAAACTATGCTCTCAATCTCAATTACTTTCTGAAGGTTGGGTGTTATGTTTTGGTTGAGAGCTTTTGTCTTATGACATTAGATGGGAAATTAGTTTTCAGCTACGATTTTAGACACACTCACAAGATCAGATGCAAATGAGAGTAATAACTAATTAAGGATTGGATTCACTCGCTGTGTAAATTGTTTCAGAGTGGCATAGAAGCGAGACGCACAGACACAGAGTTTGAAGAAGAGGGGAATCGTAAGTTTGAATCTACATCTTAGTATATTGTATGTCTTTGCAGTCTTTACCATCTCAATTGTGCTCGGAGACTTTTTTGAGCTTTCCTTTATTTGGTTTTAGTTAGTATAATATTGGCAAAATACCATTTGGGGTACCTTAACTTATTTTCAGTTTTCGATTAGGTCTCTTATGTTTTCGTTGTAACAAATAGGTCCCTTAAATTTTAAAAACATTGCGCCTTTACCCTTTTTTGTAATTTCCGTTAGACTTCGTTACAAAAATGTATATGTAGCTGAAAATAAGTTAAGGGACCTAATCAAACATGCAACATCAATCAATCTCTCCTTACAAATTTAACTAAAGCAAGGCTAAGATGCAAATGGAAGTAATATGGCGAGACCTGCTCAGTTCAACACAAACTAATGAAATAAAGTCTTATTAACCGTAAATTGCAATTACAGAAACCTGCTCAGTTCAACACAAAACTAAAATCTTGTGCCAAGTTCAACACAACTGAAATCTTGAAGTGACACAGAGATACAAATATGTAATCTTATGTGGATGGTACTAAAGTTGCTTTGTTCATGAATAACACCTAAAAGCTGCATCAAAACAAGTAGCCAATAAGGTCATTGGACATTTGCAAATAATATATTATCAAAAATGCATCAAATTTGTAGCTCATGGATTTTTGAGTACATTAGTTACACAACCATTAGTTGCTAAAACTTTATCCCTTGCTCATATCAAGTTCAGAAATAACAATGAGCAACCAACTTATTAACCTTGTATCCTTATCATAAGATAAAAAATTTATAAAAAATCACAAGAACTAAGTAAGGTATAGATATAGGAAGGGGGGAAATATAAGAATTCAACATCAGGATTAAATATAAGAACTCAATAAGTTTCTTCCTACTTATAACAGCATAGCAATTTATTCAATTTTTTAAACAAAAATCTTTCAACCGCAATTTGCAACCAAGATCCAGCAAAATATAAATCCATAGTAACTACTCCAATAGTTAAAACATCTATTTCTATGCATATCAAGACGGTTCTTGTTTATATAGCATGGGAAGTAGAAAAAAAGCTTTATGGTCAGTCAACCACTTTGAAGGCCAAAATCACGAAATGTTTCTAATAAGAACTTTTCCACTATCATATATTTTAGAGGATTTTCCACTATCAAATATTAGAGGCCATAGATCTAAGTCAAAATCTATATGTCCCTTCAATACTGCATCAAATATAACTATCAGTGATTTTCCCCTACTGGGTTTCTGAACTCCAAAACAACAAAACTATCAGTAATGTCATAGATGCAAGACAAAAGATCAAAAGTGTTGGCAGTGACATATACCTGCTCAAAACGGTGCCAAACCACAATGCTATATGTATAGTATGACACCCGCCATCCGCACATAGTATGGGCTGCCAACTACATAGGTGAAAACTTGACCTGCGAAAGCAAGTAAGGATTAAATGAACAAAAATCACAATGCTCATATAAGAGTATAATGCACTGCTATGTTAGTTAGGACTTATAAGTTAACAACTCAAGGACAAAGGGCATTCACAATACACATCATTCATATCTATTTTGGGGAGAATAATATGTATATATATGTGTAAGTATATATGCCTCTATTCTGAGTGCATTTCATTCGGCTCCTTTTGTGTGTCATAGTTGTACACCTTATGCTACTACTTATTTATTTCTCAATTATCACACATCTTCCATGATTCCTGTATGTTAGCTTATTTTTTCCGTGAAATGCTCAACTACTTCATGGTTACTCACCCTTGAATACTTTCCCTCAATTCTCTAATTGGGAGTTGGGATATTGTTTTACTATCCTGCAAATAAGTTCCAGCAACAGCAAGTCAAGCAGAGTTTCCGGGCTTCATCCTAACTCATATCACAAGAGAATCACAACACTACCCAAACTTAATTCTAATTCTAACATTGAAATACCAAACCACTCAATTCTTAAGCCAATTCTAATGAGAGACATTTTTGAATTTTGTCTACTTCAAACTAACATGTCAGTCCTTACAATCTCAAACATTTTTTAAACCAGCAGCCTCAAGGTTGGGCTACTTTATTTCACACCTTTCAATAATTAGAGCATTTAGTGCCTACTTCTACTCACCCTCCATGATGCTGCATATAAGGATGCAACTAGCTGCATATGAATTCCTCACCACAGTATAAAGCTCAGTTCATAAATAATACTCACAGTAAAACAATCATAAATAAGACCAACCTTCGACAGTGAAAAATATCCTAGAACCAATTCACCACTAATCTAAATATCATTAAATAACATACTCATTATGAACTGCTTATACCCTAGAACATAATCTAAATATCATAATCTAATTCTGTCAAACAGTAGAAGGCAAAAATGAAGAACAGTTAGACATTCGCCATCATCATTATTTAAAACCAGTAAGTGGTACCAAAAGGGTACTAAATCAAATAACACAAAACTACTTACAAATCTATCATAAAAGCATACTGCAAACATAATAAATAAAAAACAGATTTTTTGAGGGAGTATTACTCAGCCAGACCTACACTAAAACAGATGAGGCAAAAACCAAACCAAAACGGATGAGACAAAAACCAAACTAAAAAATATCTCTTTAAAATGTTGGATATCCATTTCACACTTACTATGTCAACTTCAACTGAGGGTGAGTTTTTAATCAAAAATTCAATTATTCCATAAGGTATATTTGCTACTCGTAACTTGGCATCTTCTTTCCATCTCTGTCTGATCATGGAAAATATATCTCGATTCCGGTTCCATTTTACTTTGAGTGACTTCAAGTTATTCCAAGAAGGGGGCTTGACCTTCAATATATCAGGAATTAAGGAGAGAACCTAAGAAATAAGGAACAAATTAGGACCAATTTAATGTAATTCAAGTCATATAAATTTGTAAAAAAAACTTCACAAGAAAAGAAGTTAAAGTTGGAACCCGAAGAGTAGTTGTAGATACTGTAAGCAATTTGATATTGACAAGTTCTATTAGCCAATTAAGTAGAATCAAAGGAGTGTCATCACGATTCGAAGGTACTATATCCATATGTTCTACATCAATATCGGCTTTTTTAATAGAATCAAAAGAGCTCCCATAAAGTTTGAGAAAATGTTTACTGGTAAAAGTAAATGAACAAAGATTTGGAGAAGATAGCTCAAGTTTCGATATCGAAAAGCATAGATAAACGGAACACGAATTTATAGACAAACTGAGAAGTGTGGTACTTGATATGCAGAGGGTTTGTTCGGCCGGAACTATGCAGTCTCTAAGGATTAAAGTACTCAACCTGTTAAAAGTGGAAAAGGGCGCAATTCGACCGTCATTTGCGCTGCAAAAGGAGAAGTCGCGTAGTTTCAAGTAGTTTAATGCTGGCAAATTCAGAGTATTAGGAAATTTTATTAGGTTACTTGGGAACCCAATGTCCATGTCTAGAGAGGCCAAAGACAGACATGAAAACAAGGAAGGCGGAAAATGATGAACACAACATAGACGTAAACGATTGACATTGTGTGAAACGGCGTATCTTACTATCCTTTCGAGTAGTAAGTCAGAGTTTACATGATAAGATTCACAATAATGAAGAGCGTTTACCGCCGTGGAGGCATCGCGAAGAGACAGAAACCGATTCACGAATTCAGTGAAACCATCTAATATCCTAAAGTGATAGGAAGATATTTTAAGGGTGGGAAGATGCTTCCAAAGATGTTTCCATCTTGTTGATAATAAGGGTGGGAAGATATTTTAATGTTACACGTGTCGTCTTATTATGCATTTGTTATTTATTACTTTTTTTGGTCTAACATTTTTATGTAAGGAATATATTAATTGAATTTTTATTAAGGAATTCAGCAAATAATGATATTCAACAGTCAAAAATGGAAAAAAAAGGTTATTGTTACACTATTTGCAATTTAATGTGTTTCTCAAATTATTATTCTTTTTCTCATCAAAAAACATAATTTAATTAGTCAAGCTATGAAATTTTAAGAAACCACTTCATTCGTCAAATGAAAAATGATACTTTCTTCTGACTTAAAACAAAAAATGCTAGTATTAAACATTTTGAATTGATAACGTCTAATATTTTGGTTTAAACTTTGTCAAAAAAATGTTTTACATAATCACTCGAATATACTATTTAATTTTAAATTTACTAATTTATTTATTTCTCATAATTTTTTTGACCAAATTTACTAATTTATTTATTTCTCATATTAATGCATCATTTTCTCTATGACTTCTAGAATGAATTAATGAGCTTTGAATTTTACTAATATAAAAGAAGAAAAATTGTCAAATAAAATGGCTTGAATTAGACGGAAAACTGTGTTTCATTTAAATAAATAAATGAGAATTAATTTGGGGCTCATCCTGCCTTAACCAAGTGCCGAGGGTTCGATCCTCGCCTTGGGTATGGAGCACCTTGAAATCCCTGGGCCAGTTGTCCCACCCTTCGAGGTGCCTCCAATCCAGTCAGGGGATTAGTCACTGCGTTCGGTGATGGATACCCTAGTCTCGACCAAAAAAATGAGAATTAATTTGGACAGCACTGCTATATACAACAAATGGTTGGTTTCGTGAATTTTGCAAATAACGCGGACCTCCCTTTTAAAAAAACTACTTAAAAATAATAAATAAAAATTAAAGAAAATAGACACAGATTTTAGGGATGCACCGTCAAGGACGCTGAAGCAATTTTCCCTATGCCCGCTATCAAAAACGACCACCATCAAAGTTGTTCCTCCTCTATACCTTTGCTTCACTTCCTCTATTAATTCCCCTGCTAACTTTCATTTTTCCCTTCTTATTTTTAATCATCTTTTCAATGTCTGTCTTTACCTATTTGTCTGATGCAAATATGATCCAACAAATCCTTTGGAGCCATTAAAATGAATAGTGTGTTATTTTAAAATTGTTGTTTTGAGCTTTTGATTCGGTGATATATACTCATTTGTTAATGAAGTTGTAAATTGAAGACTTTGGACATTAGCAAAGTGCATCTACTCTCCAGTTTAAGAGTGTTGATAAAAAATCATATAGAAGATACATCTATACACACACAGTCCTGCACATGTACGAGGCGCGACCACACCACACTATGCCATTTCGTTTTCACCAAACAGAATATTCCCAAGTTCAGCGAGGCCAACCCGGAGGCTGAATCTATTGTCGAAGAGGTATCTGTGGTCATCGATTGCAATGGATAACGTGAAATAGGGTTTATGGAGATCAAATCCCCATTGCTGCCAATATTGATTCAGTGAGCGTCAATATTGAAGATAGAGGATGGGCCAAAATATTTTGAAACCATCTAAATTGCATACTTGCATCAGATAGAGAAACCGAAATGAAAACATCGGTCATGTCATTCGTGATGCATTTGCTATGCTTATTCTCTCGAGATATAGAATTTTCCTAATTTGTAATCTATACTAATAAAAATTGAGAATGAATCTCAGTTAATTCTTTTACACGTGTCATTCTCACAATAATTTCATATTAATTACAATATTAGGCGTACCATGATTTTGTACTATTTTATGTATACTACATGTAATCTATACTTCACTTCCAAAATTCCCCATGAGCAATATTATATCCTGTATTGATATGCAATGTGAAATGAAAGCACTAATATTAGGCAAATCAAGAATAAACATCATTTAGCAAGTAAATATGAAAATAAATTAAAGACTCATGATTGCAGTGGAGAGATATTATCCCTTATGTCATTTTCAAAAATTTAGTATTCAAATTATTTCCTACCTTTCAAAATATATATAAGTAGACAACTTTTGGGTAACAACCATAACTTATCATTTGACTTATTTTTATTCTAGACTCATTTTTCAAAATGTTTGCAGTTGCACAAATGATGGATGCTTTCTTATTCATGAATAGAAACACAACTCTGGGGATGTATTATGTGATATATATAATCAATTTATCTAAATTGTCTGTTTAATTTTTAACAGGTCTACTATTTTGTTATTGTTGCTCGAATCAATTGGATTATTGGAAATCATTGGTGGTAGAAATCATGCAAGCTATCTGAATCTATATGATGAGCCCATTGATTTTTCGTGTGCTAATTGTAAACATCACATACAAAACTTCATGTATTCAAGGCAGCAACAGCAGCAAAACCAACCGAGCCTGGAGCAATTGCATCCAAGGCAGCAACAGCAGCAAAGAGGCCAAAGAAATTACAAGTCAAAAGAGCAGCAACAAGGGCTAGCAACAGACTCAGATCTGGAGCAAAACCCGAGTAATTTTAAATGTTGTTTTTATATTTTCAGTACTTAAATAAACTGTGTTATCTGTTTTAAACCCACATGTATTAAACCCCTCTCCCATTTTGAACTAATTCCTTTTGAAAACTCAACTTAAGAGCAGTGAGGACACTGCTCACTTTTAAGTTGGGGGGAGAGCATCAAACTTTTCATGCATGTGTTAGTATTTATCTTATGTGTGTTTGCATCAGTCGTTGTGTCTATTATGTGTGTTTTGTTAATAAGTGTCATGTTTTAATTTGTTTTAGATTTACTTAACAAAGCATTTTTGAAATGCATAAAACTGTTCTCAAAAAGTAGAAAAATCTGTCAAAACAGTTTTAAGTAAATCAGAATTAACTAATATTTTGAAGATTTGATGAATCTTGAAGCATGATCAGCTTATTATCTTTTTCAAAAAACTTAAAGAAAAATGCAATTTACGAATTGATTTTTAATGATGAACAAAAGAAAAAGAAAAAGAAGCCTTATTTTTCCAAAAATGACCATTGTTATTATCACTTTGACACATCAAAGTTGAGTTTTCGAAAAGAACCTTGCTATGTGATAAGATATCTGATGCAAGAGGAATTTTTAGAAAACTAAGGTCAAAAGCAAATTTTTATTAAAAATATAGAAGAGCTTAAAGAATTAAGTTTGGGGGAGTTTTTATGAATACAAAGGCTAGAGTATGAAGAACTTAGAGTAGTCAATGTATATAGGTTACCAAAAGAGCTCAAAATAAATAAAAAACTATATTGCCTGAGTCATAAACTGTACCTGTTCCAATAGTGCATTTGGTCAGAAAAAGAAAAATTCAAAGAAAAAGAAAAAGAAGAAAAAAAAGACAGAACTGACCAAAGAAAAAAGTATGCATAAGGAGGACAGTGAGGAGGGCAATATTAGCTAGAAGTCTTGAAAAGAAAAATCAAGTGCAGTTGCACTAAGTGAAACTGCACCGTCAAAAAGTTTAGTGCAATTGCACCAATACAAAAAAATACCAAGTGCAATTGCACCTCAGAAAAAACAATGCACTTGCACTCACTGCATTTGCATCAAGAAAAAGAACCACCACAAATACAAATAGTGCATTGACTCAACAGTTTGAAATACTCTATCCAAGCCCTTTGTTGTGCTTAAGGCCCCCACTCTTGAGGACTTTGTTAGTCTACTCTATATTTTGAAACATCTTTGTTTTGACCGAACGTGATCTAAATTTTTCAAAGGCTAGGAGAAACTTGTTACTTGGGTTTAGAACTGATTGAATCTCAGTGGGACACACACTCACACAAATGAGTTTTAATAGCTTTGGATGTTTTGGAATTCAAAGGCACAAAGACAAAATTCTCTGAAAAATGAAGTTCATAAATTGCATTTATTGAAAATCATTTTACGAAAAAGATGTGAGCTGATCTGTTCTTCTTGATTCTGGAAATCTTATCTGTGTTTTCTTTTTGTCATTGCTTGAGGACAAGCAACGATTTAAGTTTGGGGGTGTGACAACTCTATTTTATATAGAGTTATTTGTGCTTTTACACTTAGATAAATGCCCAAAAACAAGTCTATTATGTGTTAAATATGTTAGTATGAATAAAATAACAACATTTATGGTTTTCAGATAAGAGATGTCCATAACTTAGCATTTTATTGTATATTGGTATGTTTGATGTATTTGTTCAGTGCAGCCGCAGTTTAGTACAATTGCACCAGTTAATGCAACTGCACCAGGCAGTGCAATTGCACTTGATGCAACTGCACCTCTCTGCACCGAAGCAGCTCACAACCCCACATTGGAAGCACCTCAATTCTTACCATTGCCATAATGCTTAGTTGGATTGCTGCTTGCTCAGAAGTCACATGGGAACACATGGCCACTTGCAAAGGAGGCGCCTACAATCAAAAAGGCTTCACAAAAATCTATCTTACAAGACATGTGGCAACCATTTGTTGGACCTCAAATTAAGGATGAGTGTTGAAAGCCAAGCTGATCTTCAACTTTTAAAAAGTAACTATGGTTTGGTTAACTTAAATCAGCAAGGAAACCTCAACATGAAGGAAACCTCCAAGGCTATAAATAGGACTCAAATTCCTCACTTGAAGGATATCTAATATCACATAGATCACATATCTCATATAATCTTTTTATGTTCTTTTTAGTTTAGTTTTTCTTAGTTTCAAAGTTTTATTTTCTTATAGTTTCATAGTATTAGTTTGAGAGGAAGGTGAGAGGAACTTGACAACTTCTATCTCTACTTCTTCAAGGAGCTAATAGGTGCAAGAAATTAGTTGTAAGCAAATATATGCAAGAGTTTTCCATTTGTTACTATTTTGAAACCTCTTGTACTTTTCTTCATTGCAATATGCTTTCATTGACTTATATTTGCTTTATCATGCTCATCATGAGCTAAACTCTTTTGAGTTTGGATGTTCTAGCTTTCCAATGATCTTTTGAGGAAAGTTATTGTGTTTTCAAGTGGTGTGCACTTTAGTTCTTGTGTTTAAATTCTTAATCTTGTTTTAGGATTGATCACTTAGAACAAGTAGAGTTATATTCACTTAATTGGCTTATAACTAGAAATCAAGAACTAAGTAAGGATAAGTGTTTAATAAAGCTTCTTGTTAAACTTGCTTTAATGAAGTTAGCTTGTTAATTCCATGTTAATTCTTAGCTTAAGATTAACATAGTCCTTACAACAAAAGTGTAGAGATCTTAAGATACAAGAGTGTACTTACTTAAGCAACTTAGATCATCTGTAAGGGGGCGAGAGAGGCACTGACATCCCTACTCTTTACAGCAAAAAAACAGGATCATATAGAGCTTGTAACGAAACTCTAACGAAAGTAGCTGACCAGCACACACTGATGCAACTGCACTAAGTGCAATTGCACCACAAGAAAACACAATATTCTCAAGAGTGATTTAGTTTGTGAAAACATCCCAACTCTCATTCTCAACTGATTTCTCACACAATTTACTTGCTTTCTGTTTATTTATGTTCATTTCAACTTCAACCAAAACCAAAACATTTTGAATAGTGTAGTCGCACTAGTTTGCCTTTCTTTACAACAACATATAAGAGTTAATCCAATCTCTGTGGGTTCGATCTTTTATACTACTTGTTTGTGACTGTGTATACTTGCACATGTTTTTCACACACCATTACCCAATATCTATTAAAGTTGTTTTCAATTATACTTAATTCCGTGTAACTAAAAGTATTTTTAATTTCTTGGTAAAATTAATTGAAATAAACAGATATTGTCAATTAATCTTTTATTAAGTGGAAGAAAATTTCAATTCAAATAACTCATTTATTAACATATGTTGATTATTAAAGATTCTTTAATTTTATTATTGAGAATTGACATAATATAGCATATTTGAGAATATTTCCTAAATTTATAAATACACGTATTAATCACTGTTTATTTTTTTGATACTATAAATCTATATCTATATAATTAACAATTGAGAATAAATCTTAATAAATGTGATTACACATGTCATCTTATTATGTATTTGCTAATTAATTTAATTTTCTTGGTAATGCATTTCAGTTTAAAACAATTCAAACGTCATTCAGGCATGATTCATTTGAAATACGATAGTAATTTGATGTATTTCAATTTTTTTTCTTTTGTATTACGCTACCACATGTCAATCAGCTTAATCAAGTTTTGATTTATGCAACATTTGACTTTGACGGAGGTGTTTACTACTACTCCCTCCGTCCCATATCTTTTGATGTTTTAGCCTCTAAAATTTGTCCCAAAACTTTTGATGTTTTACAAACCCAATGCTATTTTAACTACTTTCTTCCAACTTTACCCTTAATAAATCAATACTCCTATATTTATTAAGCACATATACCAAAACCAATTATCTCTCCTATATTTATTTACATTTGAGTTTCCAAGAGAAAGCCCACTACCCTATATGATGCAAGAGAAAGCCCACTACCCACTAAACCCTAAACCAATTATCTCAGCACTTATTTTATATACTCCAAAAGACACGTTCACTTTTGATGGGATGAATTAACACACATGAGGAATTGATGAATCTTGATTACAATTCAAGTTTGGAAATTCTGAAGCATCAAACATTCAAGTCTATTCCTAACACTTCATATCTTCTTGTTGCCATTTTTGATTTACAAATACACTAAAGGTCACCTTTAATAGACAATTTTGGGGGGATTTTAAAAGTATAAAAGTTTAGTTAAGGTGGGAACTTATAGCACTGCATATTATGGTGGGAAATATAGACAAGACTTGGCTCCAAAATTTAGTACGAGAATTTTAACAAAACTATACTATGGCTCATCTTCCATTTGGCTCCACTTTTAACAGAACCGTAGGAGTTATAGCATTGCCGTGGGAAAGTAAAATAATGGCTCCACTTCCATTTGCTATCATTATTGTCACATTAATTGTTGAGCATGTGTTATCAAAGTAAAATTGTCAAGAACAAGATGTTAAATAAGGGTGTTTAGTCTACATTTATCTACTTATTGTTTTCTTATTTCTTGTGCAAATGCTAAAACATCAAAAGATATGGGACGGAGGGAGTATGTCAAAATCTTGTGTTGCTCCTGAGCTTGGAGAGTAAAGAACAACTAAACATACATTTTTAGGTTATACCAATTACACTATACAACATTGTATACTTTTTATTAGTTTGTAACCTAAATCTAGAGCTTTTATGCCACTCTGGAACCTTGATGATACTACATCCCAAAAGACTTAACAGAGTTCATTGGAAAGAGTTCATTGTTCAAAATTCAATGATTGACAGGCTGAAAGTAAACTTCAGTACACATTTTGTGTTAAGAAAGTGTCTAATAATGATGTTTCGTTGTAAAGTTTTGTTATAAATGGAATGCAATAAAAGTTAGCAATATTAATAAAAAAAATCAATATAATATTAGCTTATTTTCTTTAATAATAGTTGGTCGTTAAATTGTTAATGATAACATATTTTATAGTGTAAAATGCTCAAATATTTGCACATACTAAGCGAATGACATTGAAATTATCAAAGAATGATGCTCTAGAGTAGCACATGTAATTTCTATCTAAAATGTTGTAAAACAATTCCTCCCTGTGGTTTTATAAACCATAAACATTAGATAACCATTAATATATTAATTTCATTGATATGACCTAATGTCCAAACATTTTGATTTTGAAGTTGAAATACTATTGTTGTGCTAAAAACGTGATAGTGCAAGTATACACTGTCAACAAGTAATATAGAATAAGTAAAGTTCGTTCCCACGAGGACTAGCACTTAAACAAAGCTTAGTTTAATCAACAAACTAGTGATGGTAAAAATAAAGTAAAAGACACAAATATTTGGTAACATGCAAAATAATAAAAAGTATCAGGGTAAATAAGATCAGATGATTGGAACAAGTTGAGATGCATTTACTTTCAGTAACTTCATTAAAGTGCACATAATGGTATGTTAAGTGCTGCAGCACTAGGTGCTGCAGCAATGGATGTATTTTCTCAAATACTTCTCACTAGGATTTGGCTCTCAAAGTTTATCTCTAAACCTTAAAAGTTACGCCCTAGGCTGCTTAGGCACCCGCAGTATTCACCTTATGGCTTATGCCCTCCCTATCTCTAGGGTTTAAGCAAGAAACACTAATATCTCTATTAATGCAACAAACCACATTATCTTGTGAGGTAAATTTACAAACCATCTCTGAATTCATAAATGCTACTTAGATTAGACGGCCAATCCTAATCTAAGATGGAAATATTAAAACACACAAGATAAAATGCTCAACACTTAAACATACTTCACTAATAACACAATAAATTCATTACATCAAGTTTACATCCCAACTATAAGAAGTTAGCTCATGTTGAGCTTTAACAACAATAAAAATAACTTAAACATAAATGAAAAAATCATGCTACAAATCCAAGAAGAGAGTTTACACTACAAATCGTTGAACCAAGAGAATGAAGCTCCAAAGAAGATCAATGAAGCACACTCCAGCTCTTCAATCGTAGCTTCCTTCAAGAAATGAAGCTTTAGTGTTGCTGCAGCAATAACAATTCCAGCACTTGATCTTTTTGGTGAGCTTGAGAAGGCACGAATTGGAGGATATCTCTATACCTCGTTTTCCGGCTTGCCCTAATCTAGGAATGAGGGTCCTATTTATAGATGAGGCCCAAGATCCAATGGTAACCCTAAATTGGGGGCGCCTTTTGTCCTTTCATGAGCGCACAAAGTCCCTTTTGCCCACACTCCTAGGTCATCAGCGAATATTCTTTGATTAGCACGCACACACACGCCAAGCACTGACTGACAGCTGTCCTTTCCTCAATTTTCGTGTTTCCTTTAGCTTTCTCTCTCATGTTGCGCATTTTTTGCATTGCTGCCACATTAGATGCTGCAGCATTTAGGCAAACACATTAAACCCACAATTGGGCACAAAAGTGCCAAATATAACAAATTAAAGCATGCACCTTAGACTAACTCTAAATTACCATATTTACAATAATAATCACAATATTGCTTGAGAGTTAACAATGATTTAAGCTTGAAATAAGAGGTAATAACCATCATAAATGATTGTTATCAACTATCCACTATTCCTTTGCCACCAAAGATGATCTAATAATTAATATAAATAACAACACACAAGAATGTCTCTTATTGAAAAGACTAGATTAATTTGACAGTTACTAATTTTTATTAGCAAAGACAAGAGTATCATGATACAAAATTGATAATTATTTAGTATCGTATTAATTGAGAAGTTAATTGTTGGCTCTTTTGGTACCGCTTCATCATTGTATGAGTGCTATGAGAAACCATGTATCATTATGTCGTGTTCTTTAATGAAAAATTATGAAGAAACTCAATTCAAGGTGATGTAGTGATATTTGGGAGACTTCTATGATACTCACTGAGTTTTGTTTAATATGATACTCTCTAGGCAAAATTAGTACAATAATTTTAAAACACTTTAATATAAAAAAATGACATGTCATTGAGTGATTGGAGGTTGAGTCATACCTAACAAAACTCAACGGATATCAAAGTGTTTACCTAAGATTTGTAGTTGTCAAACTATGTTCCTTTTATAATAGTGTGATACATATAAAATGATAACCAGAATCAATATTTTATTAAAAAATAATAAGAAGTCCACAAAATGGAGAAAAACAAGTAATAGATAGATCTAAAATTTGGAACCAAAATATCATAAACAAAAGGGAGCAATTACGGTTAAAACATTTTTGTTTGATTAGATTTAGTAAATTTTTAAATGGCTCCATAAAAATTAGGTGTAGCCCCATTCATTTTTAAAAAAATGTCGTCATGGAGCAACACTTATTTTTTAATAGCGGAAAACAAGAATTTACTAAGTCAATTTGTTGACTAATGGTGTAAATCATTTTAAGATCAACAGTACAAACTAATGAATCTCAAATATCTACTTTTTTGCCAAAACACTTTTTTTGAATATATAAACGAGAATTTCATGACATATATAAACGATAATTATTCTCACATCATTATAAGATTTTCGTGACATATATAAACGAAAGTTTCATGACATATATAAACGATTAATCTCATCTCCTCATAAGATTTTTATGACATATAAAGGAGAGTTCAATGCTATGCATTTGGTATCGATATTCATTAAGTATTCGTGATAATTTTTTATTTAAACATTCGGTTGGTTGTTTTGTAAAAAAAAAAACTTTCAGTTGTTACATTTGTTCAACAACACTTATTTTTTCTTTTGTTTCACCTAAATATATTATATAATTGACCTTTTGACTACTATTTATTAATAACTCAACTAAACTTTTTTCTAATATATTCTTTTAAGTTCCATTTTTTTGTATAAAAATTTACATAATTATTTTAATTAATTTAATAAACTACTAATTCAATTTGATATAATTTTTTTATATTGTATATGTTAATTATTTAATATATAAAATATATGTCAAATATGGTGACCACTTACCTTTGTATTATTGTCTCATATCTCCTTATAATTTTATGCTTAACATAAAGGATTGGTATTTAAAACAATGTATAATTTAAATTTTCAATTGTTTTATATATAATTGGTTGAATCTCTTACTTTTGCGCAAATCGAATATACTTTACACGCAACTGCATACATAATTGACCGAATATCTATTAATTCAGTTAAACATTTTGGTATTAAATTGTTTTAATTTCCAAATTACTGTTAATAATTTAAAAAACTATTTTGACTTTAATTTAATAAACTATTAACTTCGATATAAAAATAATGTCTATATCTATTCAGAATAAAATATATGTCCCGTGCATTGCACGGGTTCCTATTCTAGTACACAAAAGAATTAGAAATTATTGATACAAGTGAGAGCATTGTTCCACCATACTAGCGGAGACAAACTAGAGTCTCTTCCCACCCCAAAAATAAACCAACACCAATACAGATATCAAGATTGGTTTCTTCACCTCTAAAACAAACATCATTCCTAAGTAGCCTGATGCCCCAATAAGTTGTCAACCAGATTAAAAAATTAACCTTCTTGGATTTCTTCCCCATACATAGCTCGCTAAAATGAATGAAATGTTGGTGTATTTTATAAGAACTAGGCAAAATAATATCGAGCCAGCGCTCCACCTCCCGCCACACCTTCGTCGAAAGTCGCAATCCAGGAATAAATGTTGAGTCGCCTCTCTATGACTATTACAAAGCACACAAATTTCCCTTCCTCCGAGCGAATGATATGACGCCTCATCAGAATGTCACAAACCGGTAAAGCATTAATAAACAGTCGCCACCCAAAAATAAGAACTTTCTGTGGAATTGAAGTTTTCCAAAGAACTTTAAAATCTGGAAATTTGTTGTCACACGCCTCTGAAAAAGTTGAATCTATTGACATAAAAAAGAAGTAGCACGATCGCACTGAGAAACACTTTGAGGGCTCCAAAGTTCAGCTCCACGAGTATGATCGATCACGATTAAAACACACCTCCGTTGAAATATTCCTCTCATCATAGCTGAAAATATTGCATAACAAGAAAAGTGATCATGTGTATGTTTGGAGAGGCACAAATCAATGTAAATACTTTTTGATAAATAGAATTTTATGTTCTGTATTTGCTATTTGGTATAGCTACTGTTATGGTCTTGTGTTTACGACACTGCTCTAGGTTTGTGGTTGTATTGATGGAGCTGATATTGTATTTGTTAATGGGAGCATAGTGTTACTTCTAATTAAGGCTTGTGTTCCTAGCTTTGTTGATGGCAAAACTACTGGTTAGGAATACTCGTAGAGTTTAGTGTGGATTTTGTCAAGTCACACAAGAGGTATATCTATGGTTCGCTGCACACAATCTGGAAGCAATGAAAAAGGTTAATCGTGGTAACAACTTGGTACTCACCGAATGTTGCTGATGTGGTTGTGCTTTTACTAATAAGGAGTGGCGCAATGTTTCTTTCACGCATGTCATTCTTGCTTTTGTTAAGGATTGCTGCCCATAATGGGCTATTTTGTAGTTTAGTGCTATTTCATTTAACTCATGGTATGGAGTATGTGGGTTGATTAACACAAATGGCATTTTGGGTATTTTTATTGGGGTATTTCTTCTTCTTCTTTGGGTCTAATTCCTAACAAGTGCATAGTGAAAATAGCAACAAGTCTCATCTCTCACTCTCTAGCCTACCCCCAATCTCCATTTCCCGACGAACATCAAGTAGCATCCATGTTTATGTTTCATCAGTTTCTTCAAAACATGGGCAACAAGTTTTATCAAGTTCCCAACCATTTCCACTTCCCACTCCAAATCGCAACCTAATATTTCCCTTTCAAAATAAGAATAACATAATCGACTAAAGAAAGAATAATGTTTACTGCATAACATAAGCCTTGTTGCCTTGAATATCAAAATCAGCCCAACAAGAACTCACAAAAGAGCGAAAATCAGAATGATCAATCCAATCATTAATGAACCAGAAGGGTTTTGGCCCCCAATTCTTTAAAGAACGAACAAGCCAAATTGGACAATGATCTGATATTCATTAATAAACTATTTGTTTTTGAGCAAAAGAAAAATAATAAAAGAAATGGGTTAAATATATTTGTATATGTGAGGACTAAAAATGAGTGAAAATTTGTATATGGACTAAAAAAATTCACAAATTTCCTAGGGACCAAAAATATATTTAACCCTAAAAGAAACTTAATAAATAACTATTATTGTGTCTTCTAAGGTGAGAGAAATCAACTAATTCCCCCATCGATGTACAATGGCGGAATGATATAATACTAAATGCTATCAATGGTTGAGATTGTATCAACTAGTACGAAATCTCAATCATAACATTTTATACTATATCCTACGCAGTGCTGGAGCAGGGCCTTGGATCGGGGGTGCAAAATAAATCTCCGTCAAAATTGCCGGTTAATGATTGTTGAAAATTTCTCTTTCAAACCAAACTATTTAACTCTAAGTTTTTTAAAGAGTAAACCTCAAATTTGTCTCTAAGTTTACATTTATTCTCCTATTTAGTATATGAAAGTAATGAATAGTCTGTAAAGTAATGGTGTTCGTCAAATTAATTCTCAAAGTTGTATAAGTAGTCCCTTACGGAAACAAGTGAGACAAATTTCTTAAATTTTAGAAACTAATTTGATAGAGTTCACAAACTATTGAGACTTCTTATTATTTTATACGATTTATGGGCCAAGTAGAAGAGATGATGTAAGTTCATGAACTAAAATAAGAGTTTAGTATTTATTTAACTATCAAAACTGAAAAAATGAAGAAGTCTAGGTGCAAAACTTAAAATCCAGGGGGTTAAGCTTATATTTTTATTTTTCTGGGGGTTCAAAATAAATCTAGGTGCAAAATTTCAGGGTGAACCCCTGAAATTCATACAAGTCTGCCACTGATCTTTTAACATACAATAGTAATGGACTTAATTGGTGATTACTACATGATTGTCCTAACCAAAAAAAATCCTTTAAAGTCTTTAAAATCTAACCAATTAATGGATTATATAACGGACTAGTAGATTGGGTGATCCATGGACCCTAGCATGACCCCAAAGTCGCGTGACTAAATTTGAAAAACAATAGTTAGGTCACGTGCCACCTCAATTTTGAATCAAAGGCAACAAAATAACTTTAGAATTAAAATTAAAAAATAAGAAAATATAAAACCATCGAGAAGCACCCACACCAAAACTCGAAAAAAACCCCAAACTCGTTTCTGTTCGTTCACTTCCTCACTTCTTCTTCTTCTCTCTCTTTTTCTCGCTAGCCATGGAAGCGATTCTCATAGATTGTGCGCAGAAAAGTCTTCAACATTTCATGCACTCAAACGCTATCTTCATCTCTCAACGTCTCTGCGCGCAGTTTCCCACCGAGGTTTTTTCTTTCTCTCTTTTCTATACTCTCATTCATTCCACTCTCTTTTTTAACTCTATGTTTGTTTGTTCACTCACAAAACCCTAATTGAAACACAAATTCAGTTGAGTAATACTACGAGCTCAACGAACTCTATTTTTTTGTTTTTTGTTTTTGTTTTTTATTTTCGTTATGCTTCTT
The DNA here is from genome assembly GCA_963573325.1 of Astragalus glycyphyllos. Taxonomy (NCBI): domain Eukaryota; kingdom Viridiplantae; phylum Streptophyta; class Magnoliopsida; order Fabales; family Fabaceae; genus Astragalus; species Astragalus glycyphyllos. The sequence continues at coordinate 52,690,985 of OY754313.1, read as the reverse complement.
AGTATGCTCGTTTGCTACGTTACTGTGTATCGAGATCGGTGGTTTGAATTTCTCTGTGTATGTTGTTAGGTGAATTGTTGGTTGCTTTGACGAGATTTGGATTCGGTTTCTGTTTTCGCGTTGGTTTAAAAATGTGATTATATTAGGATTTGAAGTTTGCTTTAGGTTTTTCTTTTTTGTATGTGAATATTTTGATATGGTTTTTGTTCTCGTGTTAGTTTAAAATTTTGATTATATTAGGATTTGAAGTTTGCTTTAGGTTTTTCGTTTTTGTATTTGTATATTTGGATATGTTTTTTGTTGTTGTGTTAGTTTAAAAATGTGATTATATTAGAATTTGAAGTTTGCTCTAGGTTTTTCTTTTTTGAATTTGTAAATGAGTTTGGTTTGCAATTTGAGGCGGAGAAAATTGGTTTTGAATATATTGATTTTATCAAATTAATTTTGAATGAAAATGAGTGAGAGAGTAATAATCACTTTTGGAAGTAAAAATCACTTTTGTCTCTAGATTCACTTTTACCTGAGAACATCTTAACATACTATATGCAATTTTTTGTCTCTAGATTCACTTTCGGCTCTTCTAAGAGTGAACCCAAACATGCATTTAGGTGGTGAAAATTGTGGATTATAATTTTTCGCCCTCTATTGATATTTGAAGTTGCTTGTTGAGTAACACTAAAGGGGTTTCTTTGCGTTTGAGGACTATTTGCTACTTGTGTTGGTACTTGTTAGTTTTTATAGTTGATTCTGGAAATTTTGATATGACTTCAAGTGGTTGTTTGGCAATATAGGAAGCTGTTTTTTTTTATTTTGCAGACTTTTTTGGTTTAGAATTGGACGATGTTCTGTACTGCTCTCATGAAAAGACCATTGTTGCCCTAAATATAACATAGCCTAGTGTTTATGTGTTGGATTTGTTAGCATTAAATGTGAATTAGGCACATCACCTGGAAATAAAAATTGTAAAATGTTCATATCAAGTGGAATTCAGATTTCATGCCGTCATAAATTGACACATTCATTGCAGATAGCAAGTTGGAACCGTTGGATGAAGATTGGACGACTCACGCACCAAGTTCCTATTTAAAATCCAATTTTACCCAATGGTTCTGATTTGTTGAGTGCTGTGAATGTGTGAATCTGTGAGCAAACACGAAGTTTGAGCTTTACTCTCGTAATGTATTATATTTATTATTTATTATTTGTTTTTCATGTTGACCGTCTTTTTGAATTTGTATGTCTCCTTTTTTAATGTAAATTATTAAATTATTACTTCTAGTTCACAAAATTTGTGTTTCCCTTTATTAGCTATTTATTATGTTAGTGTACCTGCAGAAGGAGATTTTTTACGCACTCTAATGCAGTGTTTGCTACTTTTTATTTATTTATGCAGACAAATTTGCAATTGTTAGCGGCCTGTTACTTGCAGAGTAATCAAGCTTATTCTGCATACCATATCTTAAAGGGTATGTTTCTCACAGTAGTTAGTTATTATGTATTGACTATTTTTGGAGTTAAGTTCCTATCAATGTTATTAATTATTGATGCTGGTTCATGGGGTAAGATATGAAGCCCACATACTTGATATGACGTTGGTCCGATACAACTCGGATACGGAGAATTATTAAAAACTCATTATAAGCTCTTATTTGGCTCTATCTCTAGTCAATGTAGAACTTTGGTTTTTCCCAATGATAATACTAATCGCATTATTTTTATCTCCTATTCCCCTCAATCCAAGAAGCGTAGCTTTTAATTCTGCTTTGCCAAGGGAGAATTCTGCCAATTCAAGGAGTCCATTCCCATCTTCCAGTGGATAATGTATCTTCATTGATACCCGATGACCTTGTCTCTCTAGTATATTTGTGGTGTTTTATAGTCAAAAGCCAAAGGTTGGAACACACATAAGCTAAATCATCTGTCCAGTTCAAACCCATTTTGGATTCTCTTCAAAGAATGAATGAAGGAGCGTATATATACTCCATTTCGTCTGAGTTCTCACAACCTGATGAATTATTACAAGGGGCATTGATTAAGGCATATTTTTGGAGCTACATTGACAAACATATTGAAGTCCTATCTATCTCTAACATGTTAGTCAAAAATTTCTTCTAAAAAGTTAAAACCCTGAATATGTATTTCGATATATATTGTAAATTTATTGGTCATTGGTATTGAATACGGGTATGGCTCTGATACTTGAACAAATTTGAAAAATTTATTTTATAGGCAGAAAGTAAACAATTTGTCATAAAAATGTGGCAAATAACTGCGGGTAGTTAAAAATTGATACGCATTCCCACAAACAGACATACACAACACACAAAAGAATGCAGTACACTTAAATTAAAGAAAGAAAAAGTAAAGGGCAACCACTGAGCAAAGAGGAAAAACTAAGTAAAGGGGAGCCATTGTGCGACCCATCCCCCCCCGCCAAAAGCTGGTTATGAGGCTGTTGCTGCTGTGTGTGCCATGTTCGCCTTCCACCGTATAGAATCAATCACACAATGGCCCCCTGAATAGTATTCTGTCATAAAATTGCCATGCCATATTGTCATTTTCCTCTTCCACTCCTGTAATTAGCTTTCAATAGAATGATTTGTTTCCCTTGTTTTCTGTTATCTTGTAGCGGTGGTGCTTCTTATTATTTCTCATAATTTTTCTTCTTTATTGCTTGAAGGAACACAAATGCCGCAATCTCGGTACTTATTTGCAATATCATGCTTTCACATGGATCTTCTTAGAGAAGCTGAAGCAGCGTTATGTCCTGCTAATGAGCCTGGTGCGGAGGTATAAACTATAGACTTTACAGCACAAGTTAGAGTGTATTTCAAATTTATTGTTACGACCCTATTATCAAATTTTTAAAAAGATATGTTGGTGGCAATATTTTGTTTCCCAAACAAATATGAGCTTTTTTACTTTCTCTTTCTGTTTCATTTATTGTTCAGTTTAATATAATTGATTCACTGACAGTGTGGGCCTCTATTCTGTTAGTATATCCTAGTTAGAATTAGTTAGTTTGGTAATTAGGAAATAAGGCATGTTGCCTATAAATAAGAAAGGAGACTTAGAGCGTGAGCTATCGTATAATTTGTATAGACTTGGGGATTTTTGGCTTTAGGTCAGTCTAGAGTGTCTCGAATACCCTCGGAATTCATTGTATAATCAAGGAATTTTCCCTACTTTTCTGCATAATGCTAGTTGGTTTCTATTATTCACTATTGCATAAGTTCTGACATGCTGATGGAATACCAACTAAAATTGGTGTCATTTAGTGTGTAACATTATTAAACACAATTTTTCATAAACAAACTACAGCAGGAATGCTATACTAAAGTTGTGAAGTTCCTACAGAGAATGAAATCTGTCCAAAACTACCAAATACATAACTGCCTCCTATCCCTGACTTACATCATATATTAAGAATACATAACTGCTACCACCTACATAATTGCTAGGTAATTTTTCTGCATAATCAAATACATGAGTGCTACATAACTATTCTGCGTAATTAAATACATAACTGCCACGTTGAAGATTTCCACATCCTATGCCCCCTTCTGGAGTATACCTTCCGTATAGGTGGGTTATTGGACTTTCAAATCCCTTCACATGACCATTCGTTGAAGTTGTTTTTTGTTAATGCATTTTGTGGGAGAAGGTGAATGACTTGATTTTGTTGACTTTCTTACTATGTAGGTTCCAAATGGTGCACCTGGTCATTATCTATTAGGGCTGATTTACAGGTTTCACCGCCAAATCTTCTTGCATTACTCTGTTGATTTAGTGACATAGTTTGGCCAAATCACAGCATACATGCATACAAATATTCAACAATTACATTAAATTAGGTGTAGTCGGAAGTGTTTTTGTTATGTTTTTGGTTTTTGTTGATTACATTCTTTACTAATGGTGGGGTATTAGTGACACTTTCAGTAGTCGTTGAGGTGTGGTTCCAATCATTGAATTATGGAACTAGATTTATACAATCTATTTAGGCTAAGCAGCCTAAGCATAAAAACTGTCTGGCTTAATGAAATTGCTCTCAGCCAACACTTTTGCATATGGTTCTATAATGTTATGGATTGTAGATAATCACCTTTTTCAAATCCCTTGCATATTTACCGTACATTCCTTCTTCATAAGTATGGTTGTCATTTGGCAGTTGATTCCTATTACGTATTTGGTATTGTACTTTATGAAATGTGAAGATGTAGTCCTTTTATGTCATTGGGACTGCTCTTCTGTTATCTTTGAACATTTGCCTTTGCTTTAACTTGTAGTGTACTGCATACTATTTTCATACATGTTCATTCTTCTGTATTCCCTTTAATCACTGTTCTGCCTTTCCAGGTACACTGACAGAAGCAAAAATGCCATACATCATTTTAAGCAAGCACTATTATTGGATCCTCTAATGTGGGCTGCATATGAGGAGTTGTGCATATTAGGTCAGTGAGTTGAACTCGATTTTGGGCATGCTTGATATATCTACTAGATAAACATAATAATCTAAAGGGCTGGTTTTGTATTTCCTAGTTGGTTATGGTGTTATTTTTTAGCTGTCATCAGACGAGAAAGCTGTTTAAGGGGCTGCTCAGAGTTGTGTAATTTTTAGCTTTGATCAGATAAGAAAGCTGCTTAAAGCAAAGCAGACATGTTAAACCTTGTATGATGTGTTATCATAATCCAAGGATGGTTTAAGCATTTTGTTTTGGTGACCACCAGCATAGCTTTATGTAGTTTTCCCATGACTAGTAATAGATGGACAAGCTAAACAGAGTCACTAAAGTGCTTATGGTTCCACTTAATATTGAAATTGTTAAATTGAAGAAATTTGCCAGGAAACCAATTTGAAACTAGACAAAGTGTTATTAAATGGTTGTTTATTTTTCTGTATTTTTAAAATAATAAATTAAATTATCAATGCAATATTCTTTACATTGATGCCTTATGCTGATGTTATTCTTAACATTAGCATTTTTCTTCTCAAATTAGGTGCTGCGGAAGAAGCTACTACAGTTTTTGATGAAGCAGCTGCTTTTTGCATACAAAAGCAATTTATAAATTGCTCAACCTCTCCAAACCCGCATATGTCAGCTGAAGATTGTAATGTAGTTGTAGCCAGACACAGTGTGTCTGAAGATGCGAGTCCAAAGAAAGTAAGACACATGCAAGGCCTTAAGGATATTGCTGCAAATCCCCAGGGAACATCTATGATAGGAGGAACTGCCGGTCAACTTATGTGTAGTAGTTCATCTAACATGTCATTTTATAACACCCCATCTCCAATGGCCACACAGGTAAACTGTGTGTGATTTTGTATTGTGTGTGTTAATGTTCATCAATTGTGGAAAGCTAAACTATGCAAATGCAAAGGCATCTTGTTTTTCTGTTGAGTCTCACATTGGATGATGGTATAACCTGAATAGTGGTTAAAAGTGGGGGGCAATCCTCACCCCTTGAGCTAGCGTTTAGAGTTGAGTTAGGACCAAACCCAAATTCGATAATTTTCTTTAGATGATAATGTGGGTTCCCTGGCTGACTAGATGTGTTTTTTATGTTCCTAGTTTTTTTCTAAATGAGACATGTTCTGTTGTCCTCTTTTGCAGTTGTCGAGTGTTGCTCCACCCCCTTTGTGTAGGAATGTAATGCCAAATGGCCCAAATCTTAGCACACTTAATGCTGATAATTCTCCTAAGTCAACAGTGAACTCTACTATTCAAGCCCCTCGAAGAAAGTTTGTGGGTGAAGGAAAGTTACGAAAGGTTGGTTCTGTAGTTCTGCCTCCATTTGCACAACTAAATAAACACATCAACATATCTGGCATTTTTTTCTGTATATTAAGGACAATGATTTGACTAAGTGGTTTAATCTAAAGTAAACACTCCAATATTGGTTACATTTTTCTTTTGGAAGTAGTGGTGTTGATTTGTCAAAACTGGAAATCTTAAATCAAGCATTGAACAGGGAGAGCCTCTTATTATAGGAATGACACATTTTTGGACAGCATTACTGGACATCAATTTCGCTTCCATTTAACCGTTACTTTTTTTTTGACAAATTTAACCATTACTTTATGGGCATCTGTATTTACCTTTTTCTAATCCCGGCAACATTGTTTCTCTTTCTCATTTGTATGGTTGCAATATACTTTATTTTCTGTATCTTCTTCACATCTCAGTCAGCTTTAATTTATTTTGCATTCTGGTCTTCCTAGATTTTTTGCATTCTGGTCTTCCTAGATTTTAACTTACTTGGAGACATTATAGTGCACATGCATTGTAAGATGAATTTGTGAGTCTATTTTTCATATTACGATCTTAATCGATTGACCATTTCTTCTGCTGAATATATTGAAGGCTCTTACATAATTGAGATGATATGTACTCTTGGTTGAATGCATGACTGTTACAGAGTATAGAGTGTATGATACTATATTCTCTCATTTTCACCATTCCTTTCTCTTTTCAAACATACATTGTTCCAGATTTCGGGTAGGTTATTTTCTGATTCTGGTCCTCGACGTAGTTCAAGACTCTCTGGTGATGCAAGTTTAAATGCAAATGCTAACACAACAATTATTTCTGGAAACGGAGCTGGTAACTCTTACAAGGGAGGGTCAAAGCTTAGCCCCACGGCATTCCGTACCATGGCAGTTCGAAAGGGACAGTCATGGGCCAATGAAAACATTGATGGAGGTGATGATTCCTCATATATCTCACTACTTCATTTGTATCAATTTTAAATTTGCGTATGGAAATGCCTTAAATAGTTTCGTTGCGATGTTATTCATTCACTTGAGTGAGCTGCTTCCCAGCTGATGATCTGAGATTTCTTTCTTCAGTTAACTTCTATGCTATTGTTTTTCTGAAGATATTATCAGAAAGAAAATTCAAATTGTTGATGGTTGTTTGATATCTGTTTATATAAATTGGTGATGCCGAATAGAATTTTGAATTTACGCTCAGATGCCACCGTAAAATGTTGAACTCTAATTAGATGAAGGGAAGGGTAGTGTATCATTTAGCAATTGTGGTTTTCAGATTTTCTTTCTCTAGGTGATTATTGTCTTAAATTTCCTTTCTTACAAATAATGATTCTCATTTTTTTTTACTTCTAGGGATTCATAACGATGTTCTGGATGTTGGTCGTTTAAATATTACATCAACATCTTGTTCGTCTTCTGCCAATGAAGCTAAATCTTATGAACAAGATGAAGCAACTCTTCAAGTTGGTGGGCATGTAACAAATGGGTCTAAAGTCATCACAGGTGCATCAGAAATACTGAACCTTCTAAAAATTCTTGGTGAAGGCTATAGGCTTGCCTGCTTGTATCGGTGCCAGGTATTATATTTGTTGAGGAAATCCAGATATCATTTATATTAACCGTCCATTAAATTATTTTCATTTGGAATATTAAAAAGGAAAAATTAAATGATGAAAATACCTTGTCCTCAATTGCATATTTTGTTTCAATCTGTTTATGGGGGAGCAGGATGCACTGGATACCTATCTTAAACTTCCACCGAGGCACTACAATACTGGATGGGTTCTTTCTCAGGTAAATTTTGTGGCCCAGCTTACATTCTCCAGTCTTCCAGGGTGTTTAAATATATTCAAAGCATCTTATAACATCTTATTTGTATCCTATAATAGAAATAATATTTTCATGTATATGAGATTTTTTTGTCCAAGGTTCTAACCTCAAATCAAATTTCAGCCGACACTCTACCCATTTCATAGCTTTCATTTTCCATTATTGTTGAAATTATAGGGTTTTAGATAAAAGAGGTAAGAGGTCTTGTATCCCCATAAATAGGGATCAGTGTTTAGTTTTTTGGATCAATCTCTTATCAAGTTATTATTAATCATATTGCATTATTCAAAGGTCCTTGATACATTCTCTTATCTATAACCCATAACTTCAACTGTAACATATCCCTGTGTCAGCATATGTGCTTTGTAATCTCTAATCATTTTTATCTCCCTGGCCACAAAATGATCTTTATTGAATATATAAGGAGGTTGTGTGGCCGTTTTATGAGAGATGACCAAGCTCAAAACACAAGGTAGAGAAAGTAAAAGGAGTAAAAGCTGGGTTAAATTTGGTGGTGGAAAGAAGTAGCAGATGTAAAAGCTCGCATATTTATATAAGAAGGCTTTCTCCTTATCCTCTTTTAGGATGGTCAGAATTTTAGATGATGAAGGCACGCCATTGCATCTTTTGCCCTTTCTTTGATTGCATCAACTAGATGTTATGTGCTCAATGTTACCTGGTTCCTGCAAATTGTTCTGTCTTTAACTAGCTGTGGGCGTGTAGTTCGCGCAACGTGTCCTTTTGTTAATGTAATCAAGGCATTGGGTTTTCCTCCTTTTTATTTCTGTCTTACTTTCAGTTGTGTTTCTGTGGTCATCCTTTATTGTTTAAGTCTGCGTCTTGGTTCAACCAGTTTCTTTACTGTCAAAGTTCTGTTTGAGATTGAGTCACTTAACATTTGTAAGATTGCAAATAGTATATGAAATTTGTTATTCTTATAACCTTAATACTGCCATGAAAGCCTGTAGAGGAAATGAATATTGACCCAAATTAGTTTTCTCCATTCAATAACATTTTTTGATATATATATATATGTACACACACACACACATATATATATATATATATTAGTTTTAACTTGATTTTAGGCTCATTCTCACAATTTTAATTTTTTTTTCATGCCATTGGACTTTTATTTGTTTGTTGTACTGAAGATTCTTAGAGCTGTGTTATGCTAATTGTTTGTCACGTTACGTGGATATGTTTTAATGCAGATTGGAAAGGCATATTTTGAATTAGTTGATTATTTAGAAGCTGATCGGGCCTTCAGTCTTGCTCGTCAGATTGCACCTTATAGTTTGGAAGGAATGGATATATACTCAACAGTTCTTTATGTGAGTTGACATACAATTTTTTTTTTGTAAGAAGCAAACCTGTCTCTTTGATGCCTTCCGGGACTCATTTTTGGTCAATTCAACTAGTAAAGTCTCTTGATAGAAGAATGTTGCCTTAATCAACACTATTTAGATGTCCTTGTTTTAGGTAGTTTGCCTAAAATTACTTCTCTGAAATATGTTTGAGGCTACTATTACTTCGGTGCTGCCTGACAGCTATTTATTTAAAGGGTTCTGTTTTTTGATGATTTTCGTCCACAAATTATAAAAAACCCTGAATATGGATATATGGCTACAACTTTTTAATGTTATAACCTTGTATTTCTTTAGCTTCCCGCTACCACTTAAGTTATAAATTTTACATTCGTACCTCCATGTATACTGCTTGACCATATGACTAATCTCTGGTTCAGCATTTAAAGGAAGATATGAAGCTAAGCTACCTGGCACATGAATTGGTTTCAACTGATCGTTTAGCTCCTCAATCTTGGTAGGTATACTTGGTACTTTTTAATTACTTGATGTACTTAATTTTTATTTTTCTGCCTGAAATTACTTCCTTTGAAGGTCATTTTTACTTTTTTTCTCTTCATTTTGCTATAAGGCATAAAACTGTATCTTCTCTTGTGTATGTGTGCGTGCAGCGCGCACTTGTGTATCACTTTGTGTTCTCGTGTTTGCAAAAGAGCTTTCTACTCTCTTACATCTGTGCATATTTTGGCTCACTTGCCTTTTCATAAATATCCTGATGATAATATTATTTTGCTCCTCAAGCACCACAGGCATGTGCTTTGGGCAGATTAGAGCTTTAGAATTGAAAGCGTTTACCTTTTTTTATTCAGTTTTGCTGTATTTCACTGTTCCATTCGAATTGTTATGATTGATCCTGGTTTATTATTTCTGTCAAATGCTTTGACAGGTGTGCCATGGGAAATTGCTACAGCTTGCAGAAAGATCATGAAACTGCACTTAAGAACTTTCAACGGGCTGTTCAACTGAATCCGAGATTTGCATATGCACACACCCTTTGTGGCCATGAGTATGAAGATTGACCTTTTGTTTATGATATTGTATTCATACCCATGACCACATGCACATATATAGCAATTTTTTGCCTGTCTTGTAATTCATTGTTACTTGTAGGTATGTTGCACAAGAAGATTTTGAAAATGGGATTAAGAGCTATCAGATTGCACTCATGGTTGATGCAAGGCACTATAACGCCTGGTATGGACTCGGAATGATATATCTTCGCCAAGAGAAATTTGAGTTCGCTGAACATCATTTTCGTATGGCTTTCCAAATCAATCCACAATCTTCTGTGATACTGTCATACCTTGGAACTACTCTGCACTTTTTAAAGGTTAATCTCTTGCTTCATTTATTGTAGCAGTACCAACTGGAACTGCAGTTGTCTTTCGCTTGTGTTTTTTTGTATCCAAGATTATGAAATTATGCTTCTGTGATTTGTCAGAGAAGGGAGGAAGCGTTGGCCATAATGGAGAAAGCTGTTTTAGCAGATACAAAAAACCCACTTCCCATGTATCAAAAGGCCAACATACTCATGAGCCTGGAAAGGTTCGACGAAGCGTTGGAAGTCTTAGAGGAGCTTAAAGGGTACGCACCCTGCGAAAGTAGTGTCTATGCTTTGATGGGCAATATCTATAGGAGGCGTAATATGCACGAGAGAGCAATGTTTCATTATGGCATTGCCTTGGATTTGAAACCATCTGCAACTGATGCTGCTGCAATTAAGGTGATTACCTTAAAAAAGCAATCCTTATGCTCTTTACTCATTAACCATTTCTACAGTTCACTAATTTTTCGCTCTGTGATTGCTTTGATGAATGTTCAATTACTTTGTCATTTTATAGATTGTTGATTGACCAATGACCATTAGAGAATACGTTGGAATTGGAACTTTTGATTATTTCCATAATTCAGTTATTTTTCCTGTATAACCCAAAGCTTCTTGTTCTGTTCTAACAGGCTTCCATTGAGAAATTGCTTCTCCCGGATGAGTTAGAAGACAACTTGTAGCCCTACTTTTGCTATCTGTTGATGGTGTATAAAAGCATGACAAATGCTAAAGGAGTATTCATGATGCAGTCATCACTCCCACACTCCCAACTAATTCCTGGGTCACTAGAACTAACTTCAGTTTTGTAGGGTATTCACGTAGGATTCTAGCACATGATGTAACAAGGATACTGAGAAGCTCTAATACTTGTACAAAATTGTTATAATAGGGAGAAATCCGTGTATCATTAGTTTAGTTTACCCAATCATTTTTTGGTTATAAATCAAAGCTTAGATTTAGTCATTCGGCTCTGGTTATAGGTTATTGTGCTAAATGGCTGATTCCTTGTTTTTTGTTTTTCTTCTCATTTCAACTTAAGTTCTTTGATGATGCAACTTGGGGTATGACTAAAGTGAGCCGTTTTAATTGTGGTCTCGATGCATTTCAATAATTATTTGCAAATATACCCTTTTGCGCCTCTTTCAAATATAAAAAAATTGAGGAGCACAATCTCTCTCAAGTTTGTCGTGATTGTAGTAAACTTGTTCCTCCACCTTCACTCTACTCTCGCTTCTTCACCTCTTTTGAGCTGCATGTCACTACCACTTCTAGCCCTAGGTCTGTTTTGGGGGCACACCGCCATTCTCAAGTCTACTAGGGTTTGACCAAAAAAAATCTATTGGGGCCAGCCCTACCACACACTCATCGAGTTGTGCCAAAGTAAGCAAGCAACAACAATTTGATTAGTGAAACAATATTTTGAGAGGGCCAAATAACTAAACAACTAAGAAGGGGATCAAGGGAAAGAGGGAGAGTGCTAGAGGGGAAGAGTATTTTGGTCCTTATCATTCACTCCTTGTATTTAGTGACATTACTTTGTTCCTTGAGAGTAGTTGGTGTTGTTACTTTGGTTCTCTAATGTCCATCACTTAAGTCCATATTGTGACATTAGGGTGCGTTTGATTTACTAAAAAGTAAGAGACTGGACATGACGATGTTAGTTGTACCTTATTTACGGACGTTGTGTGAACTAAGTTCATCATACGATTCTCAGATGCATAAAGAACACACGAAACCTGAAAACAATCATTAATCGGTCCAACAGAATGGTAATGTAGCAAAGTTGGATAATTTCTTCAAATTTAGATGAAATTTGTCACTCTTTGTACACCCCTTGAGAGAGCTTGTGAGAGGAGAAAGAGAGAGGGAAGGAGGGAGATGAAACAAGCCCACTAGTTCTGTTACAGGGGATAGAACAAATCACAATAGAGTAAGAAATCTGTTTGTATTGGAAGAAGAATCAAAGCAAGGTAAAATTCACATAATGTAGAATAGGTTTAAATATGTTTTTCGTCCTTCCAAATATAGCTGTTTTTCAAATAGGTCCTTGCAAAATAATATTTTTTTAAAAATACCCTTCTGTTAGCCAATTTTTGATGTGGCTAACAGAAGTCAGATGTGGGGTTTTCCACATTAGTATTTTTTATTTTATTTTATTTTAAATTGGTGACATGGATCCCAAATCAAATTAGGTTTTGTTTTTCATCTTCTTTTCTTCCTCATCTCTAGAATCCATCTCCTCTTCATCTTCTATTAATGCCAGTTAACAAAAAAACCATGCAAGTATCACACTTTTTTAAAAACAAAATTCAATTAACTCCCTATTACAAATACTAAAAACATATTTAAGTCTTATTTTTAAATTTTTAAGTAATGAATTTATTTTATTTATGTGTTTATGAAAGAGGTTTTTAATAGCTCCGATCTTAGCCTATATAAATACAAGAATTCTAACTTGGTTTCACTTTGTGAAAATTCAAAAATTTGAATTTCCCGGCGATTGTTTTGCTCCGTGTCCGTACACTGAACTCAAGTGCGTTGGAAACAGAAGATTCATTTCCTCTTCCTCATCAATCTCACGGTCTCTCTCTCCCTCTCATATTAGGGTTCCGATTTTTAGCTCACAAACAAAATAATTACAATTCTTCTTTTTCCCCATAACTTTTTCAAACTAAATCGAATCCTTCTTCGTGCTAGGGTTTCGTACACTTCAATTTCTGCTAATTTGTTTCCATTTCTCTCCAAAATTCTCGAATCCGATCCTTTCTAATTTGCTGAATCAGCTTGCAAGGTTCAAGGCATGGAACAGGTGGTGGCAACAGTGAGCGGCTACCATGGCTCAGAGAGATTCAACCTCATCAAGCTGATTTCACATGCCGGTGCCAATTACGTTGGCTCAATGTCAAAATCGATAACACACCTGGTGAGTTTTTTTTTTTGTTGAAGAAATGATAATTCTCTAATGAAACCCTAGCCAATTAACTGTAGTCCTAGGTAACTTACTAAGAACTGTGTTATTTGGTAGAGATGAATTGTATGAATGTGTAAATCAGGTAAAAAACAGAAATAAAAAAAGAGATTACAAGTAGAAGAGAGTAAACGAAAGTGGCAAATTGCATTTTGTGTCAATGAGTATTATTTATTTATTTATTTATTTATTAATTAACAGATTTGGGGTAAATATACTTATGATGGCATTCATCAAGTAGCATTCTGTTTCATGAGTCTGTGTATGATTGGATCGTTCGCGTTTGTGTTACTAGGTGTGTTGGAAGTTTGAAGGAAAGAAGTATGATATAGCGCGAAAGTTTAGAATACATATAGTTAACCACCGTTGGGTTGAAGACTGCATAAAGGAAGGAAGGCGTGTACCTGAAGATTCTTATATCCTGCAAAGGTGACTTTTTTTTGTTTTCTTTTCTCTACCCATTTATTTATTGCAGAATTATACTGGGGTGCATTGGGTTTTGTAAACTTGTGGCCTTTTGATAGAAAAAAGAGAGATCAATTAGATTATTATTTTTGTTTGTGTGAACTAAAATGGCTGTTGAAAATGCATAAACTGATCAATTTGGTTTGGCAAGTTTTGCTTTGAACTGTGTCTGGCGGCTTAAACTGAAATTTACTGTTAGAAATATAAAGCCATTTGTAGGCCTGAATCTAATAGCTTAAGCTTCAGAATAGTTGGTTGTTGAGGTGGTCTTAGTGTTATAGCTTTTGGGTAGTTGGACCTAAACGGTATGTCCTGTATTCTGGACATTTTATGTTGAATGATGGGATTCGTTGGTGTGGAGTCTGGAATTTGTTTTGGTTTCCTGTTACTGGTGCTTCCCCTCCCTATACTCTGACATGCAGTAAAATTTGAAGAGCACCTGTTCTTAAGTTCATCTATTGTTACCGTTATTTTCAGTGGACATGAAGTAGGGCCATTGTTACTTGAAGTTCCAGTTACTGTTCAAGCAAGTAGCTTGTCAAAGAATAAAGCGATTAGTGACAGGTTATGTGATACGGGTTCTGAAAGGCAAAATATCGATTTCAGTTCTGGATTTTGTGGAATTACTGTTTTGGAAGATTCTTGTTTAATGAAAAAGGTAAGAATAGGCTCTTCGCTCTCTCCATATCCTCTTGCTTGTTTTCAATATTTATCTTTATCTTTATATTATAATTATAATTAAAATTATAGTAGCAGTTATAATAATACACATTCTCGTGTTTTCAAACATGTTCGAGTTCAGAAGTATGTTGCCTGATTTTTTGAATAGGGTGCAACTTTCATTACATAAAGTGATATGTGGCCATTAACGCACATTTTAACCCTTAATGCTTAACCGTTATCTCAAGTTGTTATCTGCGCACCACGGATCTTCTTGCAACTCTTCTAATGTTTTGTATCCAATGTTTATTTTAATTTTTTTGCTTATATCACTTGTCTGTCCACAAGCTTAAACAAATCTGTTGTTTGCAGTATACATGATTGCTTTCTCACGAAAGCATTGCCATTTGTTTTTTTCCCTTCAAGTGCTTCATTAAACAAAAAGATCCAAGATGCAACATATCTAAATTCTAACCTAACAATATAAACTAGTTGTTTATCAAAAAGAGCTGTTATGACCATCTCTTCTTCTTTTTTGCCATTTGAGGTGCTTCAAAGTACTTACTTACACTATTGAAAATTGAAAATAGCATTATGGTTAAATGCATGGCATGTGTGGTTTTTGGGTACAAGTACAATAAGAAAAGTGGAATGAAAATTGTTTCAAACCTATCCATATAGGGGCTTTACAATTCTTATGGTGCATATGGTATATGATGGGCCGAGTAAATGATAATGAATTATGTTTCGGTGTTCTTTTGGAATGCCTGTTAATCTTTTTTTTTTTTTGGATTCATTTTTCCTTTTTTAAGCTTGGGGAGTCAAGTTCGTATTCATCTAGGCTGTCAAGAAAAGGCAAAAGAAATAGTAGCTGTGAAGTTAGTACAGTGGCTAAACATTCTCGTAAAGGGAGAAGGGTACTGCAAAATGTTGTTGATGAAGTGGTGATCAATCCTATAGTTTTGGATTTAAGCTCCGATGACGAGCTTTGCCGAATGAATAGACAATATGTTGAAGCTGCAGCTGACTCTAGCTTTTCTGGTGCTGTAAATATTAATATCCATGAAAATAGGGAAGGACTTGATGCTGGATTATGTAGTCAAAGTAGAGCTGACATTGGAGGTTTAGATGAGATTGAGCAAAGCAGAGATTCAAATAATATATCTACTCTTAGAGGGTCTACTTCGTCTGTAGAAGATCCCCTTCCTGTGGCACAAACATCAGTAGATTTATGTTCCAGTGCTGCTGAAAAGTTTGCCGATGGGTATCTGATAGATAACGTTGATGGCCTCCCTACTTCAACTGAGGTATCATGTATTATATGCATGACAGATTTCAGTTCAACACGGGGAATTTTGCCGTGTGGACATCGGTATTGCTTTTCGTGCATCCAGAGTTGGGCTGACTGCAAAGTATGCCCTTTCTCTATCTTTTCCTTTACTATTCTCGTACATAAAAGCTTATTATTTGATTATTGATCAGTATAATCTTCTCTTTTGCTTGCCACTCCCTTTTGAATAAATTTCAAAGATATGCTTTGTTTTTTTTATTATTTAATTCATAGTTTGGCTTATTTTTTCAATATGCAGCCAAGTATAATTTGGTTTCTGATTTGTCATCTGGAATTTGAGGCGTCACCCAATTGACGTTGTTGTGCCTAATTTCATTAGTTTAACCGTTATGCAAGTATATTATATGTTTGATATTTTTCATCCTAAGGTATTAAGACACTACTTCAAATTTGAAGGTATTTCCAAAATAGGTACTTCAAATTAAAGAGTTTAATCAGAACTACTTTTTAGTGCGCTAATGTGCTCAGTTTTAGAAAAATTACTGCTTCTGGTTCAATTTTCTGTGCAAAGTTGTTGGCACATGACATGGGGCTCTGGCACAAAAGTTACCATATTTGTTTATAATTTATGAAATTACAAGGCTTTCAAGGGTTAGCATATTTATTTTATAATACATCTTGCTTTTGTTTAAAGAGATTTAAGGTGAATATATGACATCAATCTGATGTACGGAGAATCAACCTACATTTTTTGTATGAACAATTTCGAAGTATAAGTGAATGAAAGTGGTTAATAGATCCATCCAATATTTATAAGTCGTGTTTATAGTAGATAAAGATGGGCTTCTCATTCTAATACATCTTTAACTGTGAAAGGTGTTTTAACATTTTAGCTTCATTTTATTTTTATCTCTCCACCTAGTGGTAAAAGGATTTGTTGTTGTTGTTGTAGTAGTAGTATTTTTGCACATTTGAATTTTCCCATGCATTGGCTTGTGGTTTTCAAGTGAAATGTTAAATGGGTTGGGTAGAACTTGTTTGTCCTGTATAGCTTTACTCTCTAAATGTTATTTTCAATGTTTTTTATTTCGCTCTCATAATTGCTTTATCTAATTTATAGGTTTCAATGGGAAAAGTTGCAACCTGCCCTATGTGCAAGACAAGTTTTTCGATGATCAAAAAAGTTGAGGATGCAGTCACCACGGATCAAAAAGTGTACTCCCAGACAGTCCCATGTGACTATTTGGTTTCAGATATTTTTATCCCTATTCGTCAAGAAATACCAGACAATAGCTTGGAGGTATGCTTATCCATTTAACTAGATTCATCGTTGTGCTATGCAGGGTGTTATTTTTTCTTAATATTTCCATACTATTTGAAATCAAATGGTAGCATCTTGCGCAGGCCTTGGAGTAATTTGTAGATGAATTTGCTTGATGCTATTAAAGGAATCGTAAAAGGAAAGAAGAATATAGAAAAGATGAAAGTTGCTATACATAGACACAGGGCAAACTATGTAGGTTGTTAGTTTAAGAGGTGAAATTAAAAATGAGAAGATGCATTGTTGCAATAGTGGTTGCTAGCTTGGTGATTAGAAAATACAGTATATTGCTTTACGATTTGGTACTTTTATATTCCCGACAATCAGAATAATATTAATTATTTAGGGGTCATCGTTGTGCTTCTTTATTGCCGAGAGCCTGTCATGTGAATTGAGTGTTCTATAGAGGAATTTAACATGACTTTCAAAGGCTCTTTTGCTTGGACGGTTCATATATAACTTGCAGTTTGATTGGCTATGCTACTACCGTATGTTGGAACTTGGAACTTGGAACTGAAAGAAATCTTATGCCTGAAAGCTGTAATAATAAATGAACTGGAAACTTGTGTTTTACTTTGAAGTTTTTTCTGTGACTTTTTCGTCCCCAGCTACTTTCAGATCATTTTTAAGTTATTTGCCTTGCCTCATATTTATGGCCTTCATGATATCTTTGGCATGATTTGGTTACGGAAGATTTCAGTTGAATAACACTCTTTCTGATTTTTTTACTATTCGATTTTGAAGAAGAAAATTATTCTTTTTTATTTCTTATAGAGAGAGAAATAAGTGTTATGCGTAATATACAGTCGAATGTATATGGAAAAAAGACTAGTAATTTCCTAAAAAAAATTATTGGTTTCCTGAGTTTGTGTAAGATAGCCTCAAAAGACATGTAAAACTGGAAGTAGTAGTTTGCTGAATTATGTATTTATTGTGTAGGTTATGATCCCC
Source organism: Astragalus glycyphyllos (assembly GCA_963573325.1). Lineage (NCBI taxonomy): Eukaryota > Viridiplantae > Streptophyta > Magnoliopsida > Fabales > Fabaceae > Astragalus > Astragalus glycyphyllos. The sequence continues at coordinate 52,673,032 of OY754313.1, read as the reverse complement.
GTAATCCGTGAAGATTGTTACTTAATATTGAAATTTAAGGGGTTATTAGCTCTGAAGCACAGACACCTCTTCCAAATGCCGTGTCTGTGTGTCCGACACGTATCGTGTTGAACACCGACACTTCAATTACTTGTATTTTTTTAAAAAAAGTCAAAATAAAACTGGTATCCGTGTCTGTGTCAGTGCTTCATAGATTATTAGCATAGTATTGAATATGTTGATGAATGCATCAGTAAGAATCCCAAAAGGCCATTTTTTGTGATAATCCCTATCGAAGTTGCATTCCAGTCCCGCATTGTCAAGGTTACCAACCGTGAGTGTTTGGGCACTCTCATTCATTGAGCTAGCTTTTGGGAATGAGATCCAAACCCATTTAACATGGTATCAAAGTCGGGTTAAGGATAATATTCTGGGAAATGGATCCAAGACCCACGCTAGGCTAGGCGTGAGGTGGGGTGGGGGGTATTAACGATGTATTGGAGTGTTTGAAATCTTTGGAAAAAATAAAAAAAGTATATTCTATTATTGAGATCGTGTCCAGAATTGCCAAATAATTGTGCCAAGAACTATTTTCATATGGTCCTGTGATATGCCATCTATATTAGGAATTAGAATGGTTTTGCTTCTCATATCTTATTCAATTCTGTACTTTTCATAAGATGTTCGAATAATTCATTATTGTCCACATTTTTGCTGGAAGTTTATGCATATTTTAACGTTTGTGTCACTTTGTAACTTGTCCTTTGCTTATATGGTCCTCACAGATAGGCGCTTGTGTAATTTGTCTTGGTCGGGAACCTGAAGATCTACTTGAGAATTGTGATGTTTGTCGGACTCGAAGAATCCATTCTTATTGCATGGACCCTCCTTTACGGCCTTGGATATGCAGTCACTGCAAGGAGCTTAGGATGCTTTATCGTAATCTCTCATATTAGTGCGCATACTTTTTATTACAGCTCATGGAACACCAAGTATGTCTCGAGTTAAATGCTGTTCTTAGTACACATAGCCTATATGAAATTCGTTGTGATTGTGAGTTAGCTTATTCACATGCTGTAAAATGTAAAGCAAAACTGTATTTGTATTTCCAGTGACTTCAATTTTTCTACATTTGTTGCTTCAATTTGATTTGGTTGGCCAATTTTTTTGAGTGATCTTTCTGGGGTCTGTTTGGATAAACAGCTTAATTAAGCACTTATGACATAAGTGCTTATGTATAAGTTGTTTGTATAATAAACTATAAAATAATGTAAAACTATTTTTGAGTCATAAACTGTTTTTATAAGCAATCTTGTAGAGCTTATGGAAATTAGTTGAAAACAACTTATAAACATGTCATAGGCTGTTTCTATAAATTCTTCCGTATAGTCTCACAAGTGTTTATCTCATTACCAGATAATCCAAGTAAACTGATGAGTTACAATAATATCATCCAAATTTCACAGAATTCTTATAAAAAAATCTGTTCAATTCTTTTTTTTGACACAAAATCTGTCCAATTCTATGCACATGACTATTAAAGATCACTATCTTGTGTTTGGATAGTTTAGTAGGGGTGGGCACAAGTCTTGATTGACTAGTCAACTCAACCTATATGTATCAAATCAAACTGGAAAATTTGGGTAGGTTTTACGTAATTGGTTTGATTTGATTATTGAAGTAGCCAACTTAAGTTCATTGGTTCTGGTATCAGATTCGGAAAATTCAAACCCAAATAACCAAAACTAAATTGAATATATTTGAAACATGTCATGTAGCATAACATTTATGTTTCAATCAGTTCAACATCAAATTCGGGTCTTAGTTTACACTTCTCATCCCTATTGTTTTCTACTGATGAGTTACTATCAATGTTTTTATGTCGGCATGGGTGATTGTTTCATGGGTTTTTTTTTTTACCCCCACACCCTTCCCATCTACCCTCACATATTTTCGTATTGACATAAATACCTTTCACATAATTGACAAATTTTGACTTTTACAAGATTCTCTCTGGTGTGGGACCCATAAAATCTAAAATCGTATTTACCTAATGGAAGGTAAATACGACTTGCATTTAACAACTAATAAATACGCATTAAATTGTAAGTCGTATATACGTCCATGAAAGGTATATACGATTTGAATTTTTTTAATCGTATTTATTAAGAAAAAAGTCAAATCGTATATACGTATTTACGATGGGGCTCAAATTGTATATACCTATTTACGATTTGAGAGAAATGTAAGTCATATATACCCTGTTGTGGGGTACATACGAAATTGAGATGCTGAAGTCGTATATACCCTTGTTAATAGGTATATACGACTTGTAATTTTAATTTTTTTAATTAATTTTTAGTTTTGAAACAGATATTGGAGCGCCCGCAGAGTCACAGTTGGTTCCGTTCGACATCGATACTACGGAGTCATTCAGGACGGATAGGGTATATATTTCGGTCTAATTTTTTTAATGAAGTTTGATAAATATTTAATTAATCAAGTACGTAACATTTATGTATTTTGTAGATATTTTCTACACGTGAGGATGTGGAGGAGTGGGCTATAGCGGTTGGGAGACACATTGGTGTTGTTGTTATCAAAGTTAGATCTGATAAAACTGGTAAAAGGGGGACTAGAGATAAGATCATTTTCGGTTGTGAGAAGCAGGGGAAGTTTAGTAATGATTCTAGAGTCTTCGGTTCTAAGAGAAGAAGTTGTCCGTTTACTTTGAAAGCTACTTCTACACTACGTCATGGGGGTTGGTGCGTGAAAGTTATGTGTGGTCGACACACCCATCCATTGCTTACTACCTCAGTTTGGTGCACAGCTTTTGGTCGTTTGACTAAGCCGCAGAAGGCTATGGTTAATGAGCATGCTGATTTGGATGTTGCCCCGAAGGATTGCCTTATTGCTTTGCGGAGTCATTATCCGGGCGATGTCACTTCTCTCCCTCAAATATATAGGCAGCGCCACAAGCATCGGTCTTCTCGAAGGGGTCCTAGAACAGACATCCAGGAGTTGCTGAGATTGATTGAGTCACGTAATTACTTATGTTGGAGCAGGAAGGTGGATGATTCTGATGTGGCCAGTGACATTATGTGGGCTCATCCCACTTCTATCAAGTTATTCCCAAGGTGGAGGATTCTTGTTCAACTCTCTTTGAATATGAGTTATACTTATTTGCCTTTGACAGGTACCTATTCTTCTTCGAAGTATAGACTCATATATATTCTGAACATTCGGGATTCACATTGGATGCATATTTCGATGTCTTCTGCCTGTCCGTTACCCCCCATTATTCCGATGTGGTCCCATCATCAATCAGAGAATTCTACTTCATGGTTGGATCCGTATACCGGTCGTTTTGCCCTATGGCTGACTACAGCTCCTCCGGTGATTCCGACCGATGCGCCCACATGTGTAAACTTATCCGATGATTCGGACGATTTAGCCGGCCTACATTGACACTGTATATTTCTTGTATATATTTTACCACTTTTTTGTAACTATTATTATTTGTCCATATCTACACTGTTGATTATCGTTCGAAGTCTCACCCTAACCGTTAAAATTAATGCAAATATTAATATGAAATTAGCAATACAAAAAAAAAAATTCAAACCAAATCGTATATACCTAAGTGTGGGGTATATACGACTTGCATAATAACGAGTCGTATGTACCCCCACACCTATGTATATACGATTTGATGAATAAGGAGTCGTATACACCCCTATATACGACTTGTATTTTAACAAGTCGTATATACCTAACCATCATGTATATACGACTTATAATTTTAACCCACATCGTATTTACTTAAATTACGGTATATACAGCTTTGATTTTATTAAAGTCGTATATACCTATTGAAAGGTATATACGATCATGGTCAAATTTGTTAAGGGCATTTTCGTCAAAAATTTTATGTGGGGGTAGATGGGAAGGGTGTGAGGGTACAAAAAAAACCCTTGTTTCATTTGTCATATGCTATGTTTCTATCGTTTTTTGGGTATTTATTGTGGGCCTAGAAGAAGTAGCAGCCTAGTAGCCAATAGGAGAGGAGAAGCAACAATCTAGAAGATTGACAATTCCGTTGCTAATTTTTTTTTGCAACGGATATTATTTCCCTCGCTAAATTCTGTCGCTAATACTGTTTTTCTGTAGTGAATAGTCATTAGATCAAGAGAAAAAAAACTTCATTCTCTAGATATAACAATTCTACATCACGATGTAGAGGATCTTTACACGAATTTAAAATGATTCATTTTACCAACACGATGTGGTACAAGTGGTAGATGTTTGGGTCTCTTAATTATTTAGTATTGAGTTCGATCCTTGACAGGTGTATATGGAAAGATATTTGTTGGGAGTAGTCTACCTCATAAATGAATGTCTGATACCTTAAAGGACTAGTCTCCACGGTCACCGTGGATGATACCTTAGTTAAAAAAAATGATTCATTTTGAATTTTTTAGTTGCGATTAGAATGCACATGTTAGGGTTCACTTGTATTTGACTTTTAATTCAATTTTATTTTGAAAAAGTTAAATTGCAAGTGTAAACACCTCGATGATTATGTCTTAATCAAGACCTAACTTCTAATACGTCACCCCAATCTTATTTTATATTGGTGAGCCAAATTATTCTTATATAATAAACTTAAATTTTGTTATTAGTTTGCAAATGATTTTTTTATGTAGTTTTTAATCAAATAAAAAGAATTTCATTTTATGACTGCTGTTTTTTTGTTTTATATCAATTAATATTGTTCTCCTCAAATATTTACAATCAAATAAAATTTTATTTTTTTAATTTCCTACAACAATATTAGACATCATAAATCTTTATTATTACATTCTTACTAATTTAATTAATTCTAATTTTCCAAACATGTACTTTTTAAACTTTTGGTTAAATTTTTCCTAATTAGTTCAATACTAATATTTTACCAATTAATCTATTTTGTAATCAATGTGTGTATTATATTTTACTTAAATATTTATTTTATACCAGTTTGCTGGCAAAGTATATTTAGGGGATGCAAATCCTTCAAATCTTATGAAAAGAAAAGATTTGTTCATTCTGTCATGGAATCTTTCCCACTGCCATATTCTCTGTATATATGAATGTGGACTGTGTTATTTGAAAAGAAACAATTATGAAAAGTCATTTTTCTTTCTAAAGTATCTTTGTGGCCAGTTTGACATTTCATTTTCAATGTGCAACATTTGTTAAATCAAAAGCAACTTTCTGTCCATGAATCTCCCTTGTCAAGTGTCAACCCCACTTAATTTGTTTGCTTCACGTGCACTGTGTCTGTCTGCAGCAGCCAATGACCACATTAGTATACTTAACATGCATTCTTTCTGACTAGGCTAACCACTGCACTAACTGCTTATAACCATAATTATATTTTAGCTTTACATTTGGTTCGGACAATTGCTAGCTGCCACATAGTGTTACAACACTTTTTAGCGAAAGACTAATCTCTACTCGTACTTAAAATCAAATTTCGCACCGAGTTTTATCCATCACGAGAATTGAATCCGAGAGCACTGAGTCGACTCTCGTGTCTCAAAGTAGATTAAGTCATCGGGCCAACAGTATTGGTTAACAGAGAAACTAATTTTAAAATGGATAACTTTATCATAAATATTTAAAGTAAAATCATTTTAAATTCAATTATTTCACAAGAAATCAAAAAGCATTTAACACTTACCAAATAATTAAGAAAGTTATCAAACTGATTGATTAAGTGTGCATAGAATATTCTTAAGAATAATCCTGTTTTTATGATCATCTAAACTATTAAGTGCATTTACCAATTAAAAAGAGATACGCATCTTGTTCAAAATTTCAGAAATAAGATTGGTATATCTTTGTTAATATTTTGTTAAATTAAAAACACAAAGTGCTGAAGGTTGATAAGTTTGTAAGCACACGACTTATATCTTACAAGAATGTTAGTTTAAATCTTCAAATCGAATTAATTAGACTCTGATACTATTTTTTGGTAGTTCGAGGGAGCACTAAGAGCAACAACGTGACCATGTTTTTCTTTGATTTTGAAAACTGGCTTTATTTGTTCTCCACGATCGTTCGACTTTGGGGCCTCGAGTTTTAATTATGTGGATTGAGTTTTTTAAATTTAGTGATTATGCGATGCGATTTTGAAATATTAAGTTTTAATTGTGAAAATTTGATAATCTAAGTATCACAAATACATAATTTTGGTTCACATGTCCAATTGTGCTTTTTATTTTTTTTTAATGAGTTCATATTTTTGACTGAAATGAATTCATACTTTGTTTTAATCATGAATTTAAAGTGAAAAGCTACTTTAAGTTAATTCATACTCTTATTTTATCATCAATTTTTTATTTTAAATACTTTATTATTGGATTTTAAATTATTTTAATTAACTTTTTATGTAAGAGAATAGTATTATATAAAGAATTCTTTTGGTATAGATATAAAGAATTTTTTTAACAGGAAATATAAAGAATTTTTTAATTTTGTCATACTGGTTTTTAGTTCGGTCAAATGATAAGTCGATAAGATTGGATGTGACTCATTATATAATGAATTAAGACCACATATTTTTTTTTAGAAAAAAATTAAGACCAAATACAAAATCTTACCTGTCTTTTTTTTTAAAATTAAATTTCGTATGTCTTTTTTCGACCCCAAATATGTCTTTTTTAAACCAATGAAACCTTAAGGTTTAGATGATCAATACTAGAAGGTGGGTGATCTAAGATTTTTAAAATACCAAATAATACCATTTTTTATTTTTTTTTACTGAAATTAAATGGTACTTTTGAAAGTACCAAATAATTTCTTTTTGAAAAACATTTAAGAACAATTGAACAAAACAGATAATCACAAACATATAATTTATAAGTTATGTACGTTTTTGTCAAAAAAAAATTATGTACGTTATTTGTCAAAAAAACAAAGTTATGTATGTTATATTGAAAGTTTGATACGTTTCTACATTTCCCAACGGGAACAAAAATGAATTTATTTCAGAAAATGAATATTAAAGACAACAATTGAAAGTTTTAATTAATCCTTATCTAAGAAAAAGGGAATATTCTCAAGAAAAAAAATTGACCCACAAATAATACCTCGAACAAAATGATCTTTCAATGAAAACAACATGTAAAGAAATCAAAAATTAAAAGAACAAATTCTCAACAAAAAAATCCAGAGATAAAATTAATAATAGGCTCCTCACATAATATCCGATTTATACAAAATTATATTCACCATATATGATTCCACAAATATATTAGAAACACCTGGTTATATTGATTCATGGTGGATGTTATATATCAACATCTCATTGAAGCTACATATGATGAAAATAATCCAAAAGGAACACTAATTAACCAAAAAATAAAACTTAGGATATAGAAAAAGATTTGGACTTTGGTGAATCAGCAACTTTGAGAGTCTCTTCAATAATTTTTCTGGCTTTCCTGCTCTTTATCTCCACTCTCATACTTTCACTTTTCTCAACCTTATTATATGGCTTCTTATTCTTCAATGACTTCTTTATCTTTGATTTCAAAGTCACTACCAATTTTTCTAGACCTATCATCATTTCTTGATTAATTCTGCTAAAAAATCAAAACATGTAATTAATTAAAAACAATAATAAGAAGATGAAGAAGTAGTACTGATGAGTCAAAAATAAGGAAGAGAAACAAACCTTGTGAGGGACAAATTTGTGAAAAAAGTTTTGAAACCCTTCTATGGCTTTTTGAGAGCAGCTTCTCCAATATGCAAAGAATGAAAGAAGTGTGGTTGGGGTGGAATGAAAGAATAAAAGGGTCTTTACATCTCTCTCTATTATATATGTGTGTCTCTCTATGGATTGTAAGGATATCTCATACATGTATGAAAATAAATGTCATTTAATAGTTTGGAATTTTTGATATATATATATATATATATATATATATATATATAAAACTTTTAAGTTGTATATTTACTTTTAGATTTTGTTTAGTACTCAAAAGGAAATTGAGCAAAACAAAGTTAAAGATGAAACAAAGACTTTTTATTTTAATAGGAAAACATAGATAATATATATTAAATCCAGGGGTATGGTTGAACGGTCGGGGTTCATCCTTCCTTAACCAAGTCTCGACAAAAAAAGATAATATATATAAATTTTATATTATTTGACTTAGAAGAGATAAGGACTAATTGAATTTTCAGTCGTGGCTTTTTTCGGTTGGAATTCTTGCCATTAATTGTTTAATTGAATGGAATAGTCATTGACTAAAATAAAGTAAATTACTCTCTCTCTCTCTCTCTACACAATTAAGCGACATTTTTTCTTCTAATTTTCTATCAATCCATTGGAATTAAACCATGCCACGTCACCTAACTTGGCAATTAGTAAGTGAGCCATGTACATTTGTCACCTTGCAATATTTTTTGAACAAATGGATATTAGGCCCAGTTCATAAACAAAATAACCCAACAAGATCTGACCCAATTGCAGTTGTATTTGTCAGTTGTATACGGGTGAAATAAAAGAAATAATTTTTCAATTGCATTTAATTTAAATTTTATAGGAGGAAGGTTATTTAAAAAGTAATTTATGGTACCAAATTGCATTAATTTTAGGCTAAATTATAGTTTTGGTCCCTCTATTTTCAAAAATTCAGAGATTTGGTCCCCCTATTTTAAAACTCAGACATTTAGTCCCCCTATTTTAAAAAATTCAATAGATTTAGTCCAAATAGGGGTTTTTGATTTTTTTTGCTGATTTGAAGGTTTGTCCAAAAAAAAATAGCTGATGTGGCCATCATTAAATGATGTGGCACCTGATGTTGGCACCACATGTGTCTGCCATGTCATTTAATGATCCACATCAGCATGCCATTTCCTTTATTTTTATTTAATAAAGTTTTACAACCAAAATGTAATTACAAAAATAGAAAAAAAATTATTTTAAGAGTAAAACTATCCAGATCTGAAAACAACAACATCTCATGTTCTCTTCTAACAACAACATTTAGAAGCCAGATCCAGAAACGAATTGTTCTTCTTCACCAACAACAACATCTCCCATTTTTTACCAACACTAGTTCCATTATTGACCAAGATTTCAGCAAGCTTCGATTTCTCACCAACATCTCCCATCTCTCACTCATCATCTTCAACCAATATTCTTCTTCTTCTTCACCACAACAAGTTCTGGTTTCTGCAAATTTCCCGTTCCCAAATTTATTCCCGTTCTCCCCACCACCAATATTCTTCTTCTTTGTTTCTGATTTATTCCCGTTCCCAAATTTCCCGTGAATCCAGATTTACTCAAAAGTAGGGTTTCTGATTCATGGATTTCTGGGTTTCTAATTTCGGATTTCCGTTTTCGTTGTTGGAAGAAGAAGAATGAGTTGGAAGAAGAAGAAGAAGAAGAAGAAGAATGGAAGAGAGGGGTTTCGATTTCTGTTGTTGTTGGTAAACTGATGATAACATGAATGCTGGTGTTTGAAAGAAGAAACATTGAAATAAGGTTTTCCATGACGACAACTAACATTGAACCTTTGTACTGAAAAATTAATTAACGATTCAAAACGAAAACGAAAACAAAAACGGAGCCAACGAAAACGAATCAACAAACACATGAACTTGAAATGTAGTGACGAAAATGAAAAGGAAGCCAACGAAATCGAAAACGAAAACTTGAACTCTGGTGACGATGAAATCGTGAACTTGTTGTTTACGATGTCCAGTGAGGTATCGAGGATGAAATTTGAAGAAGAAAGTTGGATGAAATCAACTATGAAATATGAAGAAGAAAGGGGATGATTTTCGAAGATAAACTCTGAAGAAGAAAGGGGAAAGATAAGATCCAGACATTTTGTTTCTTTTAATTTAATAATTTATTTTTTAAAATATTTTAATAAATAAATAAATGACATGGCAATTTGATGTGTCTCATTAAATAACGTGGCAGCCATGTGTACTGCCTATATCAGCTGCCACATCATTTAATGAGAACCACAACAGCTTTTTTTTGGACTTGGCCTTCAATCCGCAAAAAAAAAATGAAAAATCCCTTTTTGGACTAAATTTGCTGAAATTTTTAAAATAGGGGGACTAAATGTCTGAGTTTTAAAATAGAGGGACCAAATGTCTGAATTTTTAAAAATAGGGGGACTAAAACTATAATTTAGCCTTAATTTTATTTAAAAAATAAGTATTTATGGTACCAAACTTTTTTTGGTTATTTTGATAATTTACATGAATAAATAACTTTTGTTTACCTATAACTCTAACAATTACTTTGATATAAATCAATTGGGTTTACGGAAATTTCTTTTTATGACGACTATTTAATTTATACGCCCAAAAACTTAATTTTCGGACGTGGACCAAACTTATCCTGGACTTCATCATCTACTCAGTTTATGGAAACGAAGATACCTTAGAATTTGTAGCTCCGATGAGTGGTGGTGGACACAATGGTTATGGAGGGGACAAATGGTGGTGCAGTGGTATTTCAGGTGGGGCGGCGATGGAGGATGGTTATGCTTTGAGAGAGGTGAGGTTACTTACTTTTGGGGGTGGGGTGGAGGAGGGGAGGGGAGAGGTGTTGGTGTTGTGGTGGCGACGGTGGAGATGGACGGAGGTCGGTGGAGACGGCAGAGGTCTGGTGGAGGTGGGTGTTGTAGATGATAAAGTGGGGTTGGGGAGTGTGTGGGGTAGAAAAGGATAGGGATTTAGTTAGTAAGGGTAGTTTGAGTATTTTAGGGGATTTAATGAGTTTTTAGGTGTGAGGTGCAATATCCTATTTTTTGGACAAAATGGATATACGACCCAACCCGCAAATAAAATAACCCAACAAGATCTGATCCAACGACTAGACAAAAAAATGTAGGGTTTTTTTGGTACCCCCACCATACCCCTCTCTACACCCACAAAATTTGTTATTCCCAGAATACCCCTATAAATTTCTTCACACAGATTTATCTAATTTAAAGATAAATTTGTTTTTTTTTTCCAAAATGGATTTATCTTTAAATTAGATAAATTCATTTATTCACATAATTCTGTTTTTATATCTGTTGTTTAAAGATAAATCCACTTTTTTTATATTTTTCCAAACTAGATTTACCTAAGCAACACATAATTCTGTTTTGGTAAATTTATAATAAGAGATTTTATCTACTTATTGGATAAATCCGTTTTGAGAATATTCAAAACGGATTTATCTAATAAATAGGTAAATCCGTTGTGTATTAAAAAATAACCTTTTTTTTATTTAATTTTTTTAAAAAAGGTTATAAAAACACTACTAAAAATCTGTTAAAGATTCAAAACTAATCTAAAAATTATAAACACACCATTAAAAATAAATAAAACCAAAATAAGGTTATGCAATTTTTTTTATATTTTTTTGGAGATTATGAAAAATTTAAAAAATTAATAAAACTAGTACCTTCTTGAGGAGTCTTGATCCCTGATTTTTTTTTTTTCGGATTTAATGGCCGTGGTTTCATTACAATCGGAGTAGGTTGCCCGAAAACAAAATTTTTTTGCCTAAATTATTCACACAACGTACAACATCGTCACGTGTTAACGAATATCTACACACTAAATGGAACCAAAAGATGACTAATATTCATATCTATTTTGTTTTTATTTTTAAAAAAATTAATTTTAATTTTTTAATAGATTTATCACTTCTATTTATTAATTATTTTACAAAACAGATTTATCTATTTATTACATAAATTCATTTTGAAAAAATTTAAAACGGATTTATCTAATAAATAGATAAATCTGTTATTAAAAAATAACAAAAATGGATTTATCTATGGTGGGGTTAAATCCGTTATGCATTTTTTCTAAAACGGATTTATCTAACTAAAAGATAAATCTGTTTTTGGTTTTTTCCCAAAACAGATTTATCTTTTAATAAGATAAATCCGTTTTTAATTTTTTTCCCAAAACGGTTTTACCTTTTAATTTGATTAATCCGTTAAAGACCAATTCACAAGCGTATTTTCGGAATAACGAAAATTGTGGGGGTATAGAACTATACTGTGGGGGTAAAAACAAACCCACCAAAATGCAGCCCAACCACAACAACAACTCAGAGAGACTGCATTGGGTCAAGTGAAGACTTGGGGACAATTCACACACACACAACCTCCTTCCCTAGCCACATCCCCAGCCTCATTTATTCATTGAAAATACTCAAAATACCCTAACCTCCTTCCCTAAGCCACACACCTCTCCATTCCCCCACACACACACAACCACCACCACCCCTCACAACCAAAACAACAACAACACAACACCTCCTCCGTTCGACACGAGCACTAGTGGAAAAATTGGAAAAGAATTAGAGTTTTTAAGTCGGATTCCCAGATATCCGACTTCGAAACTGGACGCGGTGGCAATTTTGTAATAATCGTGAAAGAATAATTCTAGCGCGTACCTTTTCAAGTCGGTTAATTCATACATCCGACGTTAAATATTTCACTTTCTTTTGCGTAAAATAATAACTCCTGGCTGAATTGGGCAAAAAAAAAAGAAAAATAACTTATTGAAATTTTTTTGTCAAACGAAAACTCCTTCCTCGCAGAACCCTCACACGTTCCTCTCTTCACCTTAAACACAAATCAAAGACTATTGAAACCCTAAGCTTCCATCGCTCTTCCCCTTGCTGCAGTTCTACTACCATGGCCCAAAAAACTCGAGTACTTCTGAAAGTGAAACCCTAAGCTTCCACCGATCTTCCCCTTGCTCTCTCCGCCACGGCTCGTTCTTCCCTTGCTCTCTTGGCCAACTCGCCGTCGTCCTCCCTCGCTCTCTCTTCTCTGCCGCCGTCTCTTGTCGTTGCCGTCTCTCTCTGTCAGCGTCACCATCTTTTCTGCCCCGAAGGAAAAAGGGGAAAGGTACAAACAGATGTTGTTTTTGATTTTTTCTAGTTCCCCTTCCTTTCTAATGTCGTATGTTTGGGGGTGATTAATTTTGGCTCATTTGTGGCTAAGTAATGTAGCTGGAGAAGCTTATGAATAATAAAAATTTCATTTTCATTTTTAGGGGCGTTACAATTTATGTAAAATTTGCTCCTTTTTTCATTTTCCCTTATCTGGATTTTTACAAGATTAGCTTTTTACGGCTAATCTGACGCATAGGTTGGGAAATTTCATTGAATTTTAGTGTGTTCTCAAATAAAGCTTGGAATTTTTTTACCTCTTGAGCCCCCATATGCATAATTTGGTGCTGAATTGGGAACAAATCTGAGCAAAAAGGCTCGTTTTAGTTACTGGGTATGTTTTCTGGAAGAAAAATTGGTTGTGGTTCTTCTGGAGATCTTTATATAGGTATGTCCATTTTTCTTCTTTCTTTTGTTTTTTGAAATATTAATTGTATTATTCATTATGGCATTCCTTTTATATTATTATATTGATATTGATTTTGAGGCATTCCTTCTCTTTTTTGTGTCAGCTGTGAATATACAAACTGGGGAGGAGGTGGTTGTTAAGCTGGTATGTTAAGCTCTGTTGAAGTTTTTTAACCCCATTTTGATTAAATATTGAAGTCATCATTATAAATCTAAATAAGTCTATCCAAAGTCCAAACACACCCTTCATGTGCCCATGATGCAGGCATTGTCCTTTTAGATGATGAAGCATCCTATATTGCTTTATTTATCAATGCTATGGATGTTCTAAATTCCAATGAGGATGCATGCATGTAATTTGATTTGAGATATTATTTCTGGAGTAAAGAAGATTTCTCTTACTCTTTTAACTTTTGGACAATAGTGGGAGAAGTACTGAAAAATCATTATGATCACTTGATGGATTGCAGCTCATGTGAAGTGCTAAATTGTCTCCATATTAATGCATGCCGTGGTTAACATAGTTAACATAACATAGCATTAACATTGTAGCCGAAGTTTAATCAAATTGCACGTGTTGTGTACAAGGAGATAGAAAAGGGTTCAGAAGTTGAAGATAAAGATGTAAAATTGGATCATCCAAAGGGATCTAAGGTTTGATTTAATTCACATTTCCATCAAATTCATTTGTTTTCTTCTGTGTGGCTGCGTGATAATTGTAATTGTCTATTTGAAGTGTCACTGATCCATTTATAGTTTAGTCTCTCCTTATGCTAACGGTATACTTGTTTCCTTATGTTCAATAGTCAACGGCACTCATGGTTATGGTTAGTTTATATTTGTTGAGGAAAGTCTAGCCCTTGTAGCTTCATACTGGAAGTTTCGATTTTACATTAGTGACGGGTAGCAACTAGAAATGAAATATGATCTGGTTTTGTAACTTGCAGAGTCAATATGATGAATTGGAGGCAATGTTTTTAGAGGAGCGAGCACAGTTGGAAGCTAAATACCAGAAGCTTTATGAACCATTTTACACAAAGGTGTGTATGTTTTTCCATTGGTTTGTGATCTAACAATTAACTTTCTGACTAAATTACTTGCTGCTAATTAAACTGTTTTTGATATGATTTTGCAATTCGATATTGAATTCTTCCGGTGTTCTTTTTCCTTTCAAGTTGTAAGTAATTTGCTAGTCCATCTTTAAAAAAGATGCAGAGATAGCACTATTCTGCATAAAGCATTGCTTGTTGTTTGTTTATTCTCAAGACAAGTTTTTGTATATTATAGTCTTCACATTTCTTTTCTGTAACTAATTTATGCAGAGGATAGAGAGAAGGTATCATGGATACTTTACTGTGCTATAATCAGTATTTATTTGTTTTTGTATATTTAAACATTTCAGACTGTAGAGAGCAGTCATTGTATTTGAAGGAAAGAAATATGATATAGCACGAAAAACTGAGGTGAAATTATCTAATTTGTTTTTTACCTATCAAATTGTCAATGAATTTGAATCCTTATATCAAGCTATTGAATTAAACTTTATTATTATTGCAACTAATATATAATATTTTGATATGACCTGGGTTTCTTTACCTCTATAATGATTGTCCTTATCTTATGATTATTATTTCATCTTCTTTATTTTTTAGGACCCTTATTGAGTTTTCTCTTGAAACAACTTCTAAGAGGTGTTGGCATACTACTATCATGGAGTTGTTTACAGTTTCAAAATATGAAGTGTTTCTTCCTTGAGTCTTATGGCTGTTTGTGGAACTGTGGCGATTCATATAATGCATATATGTGTCGGTCTTCACAACTAATATGGCAGGGGCTAGCTATCTTCCATAGCTTGTGGAATTTTGAGTTCCTGATGCACCTTGTCAGTGGGAGAAGAGAGGGAATGTAGGAGAATTGAGATCAAAACATAGTTAATTAGAATGTTGCACAATTTTTTATTTCCAACATCGAAGTTGTTGTGTTAAGCTTGGTTTTATATTATGGTCTCCCAACTGCAACTTCAAAAGTCTTTCAGATTTGGGTGGACACCACCTCTGTGAGTCATACGTATAATTGAAGTTTGTATGTTCATCTTGTTAGAAAATTTTTATTTAGAATTAATTTATGTTATCTTTCTGATATGGTGTTTGTTTGTGAGCTTGTATGAACTTGTTGGGTTGGTTAGACCTTATATCTGCAGAGAGATGCACCAAAGAAGAAAATAATTTTTTTTTAAAAAATAAATAAACACTTTTAAAGTCGGATATTTGTGTTATCCGACGTTAAAATTGTTCCACAGAGCCACAGCGTAAAAGGGTGTTTAAAGTCGGACTCCAAATTATCCGACTTTAAATCTTTGACTTTTCTAAGTCGCTTGTATAGAAGTCGGACTCGCATCCGACTTTGAATGTCCGAAATATCCGACTTTAAATCTCGTTTTTCCACTAGTGGAGGAAACAACACGGTGGCCCTACCACAATCTCTCTCCACTATCGGTCCACAATGAGTCGGGGACAGATTTAGGAATCTAGGAGAGGGATGGCTAATTAAAAATAAGAATTCTAACACACACACAACCACCACCACCCCTCACAACCAAAACAACAACAACACAACACCTCCTCCGTTCGACACGAGGAAACAACACGGTGGCCCTACCACAATCTCTCTCCACTATCGGTCCACAATGAGTCGGGGACAGATTTAGGAATCTAGGAGAGGGATGGCTAATTAAAAATAAGAATTTTAAATTTGTAGGTAAAAAAGTAGGATGATAAAACTAAATTTATATGATTTAGAAATAAAGAAACTGATTGATTTGAAAAAAAAAACTTAAGAAAGAAAAATAAGATATAGTTCAAGTTAAAGGACTAAAAATATAATTAGATAGAACTATTAATTTTGATTGATAGATGTCTTGCCAAATAACTACCACGAACTTATCCGCTATAAGCTAGCGGTTTGGCTTTGCCAAACAGAGCCTTAGTCAACCTTTTATAAAATTTATTCATTCCTCGAAGCGATACAAATAAATTCACTTACAACACCTACAGGTCCCAATACTGAGACGCATTTTCATTGGCTTGGGAAGGTATATTAAGTTATAAATGCACAAGCACAACTCAAATTCATACGATATTTTGGTTTTAAAAAAAAAGCACAATTCTAATTCTTTGGTTTTAAAAAAAAAAAGCACAATTTTGGTTTTAAAAAAAAAGCACAACTCTAATTCTTTAACAGCCCTTCAATTAGCTAGGTCCCGCCACTTAGATGTTTGCTAAGAGATATTTTAAGAATTAACTAGTAGGATACCCGTGCATACGCACGAGCGCGTCGCGTTTTTTTATGAATGAACTTAGACATAGTTTAAATAGTCTGAACATTACCCCGTGAAAATAAAGACAAATTTTAAATAGATTAAAAAAGAGTCTCAAATAAAAAATAGATAAATACTAAAATCTAAAAATGTAAAAGTATCATTTAAAAACAATATGTGCATTTATCTGGTGTATTTTATATACCAGTGAAGTATTTTTATATATCAGTGTTTTTATCCCGTGTTTTTTTATATATCGGTGCAACTATTCTATGTTTTTATATATATCATTGCAGTTATCCCGTATTTTTTTTTATATATCAATGCAGTTATCCCGTGTTTTTTTTATATGTCAGTGCAGTTATCTCATAGTTTCAATTGATTATTTTAGTTGATTAGTAGATTATAGTATATGGTAAAAAATAGATAGTAGATTATCAATAAGAAATACTTATCCTGTGTTTTATTACATATCAATGACAATTATTTGTCCTTTTTTAGGTATCAGTGACGAATATTTGTCACGTGTGTTTTAAATATTAATCAGTAGTTTAAATAGTCGTTAAGTCTTCTTGTTTTTTTAGATAATAATCTAGTGTTTTTTATATATCAGTTTATCCCGTGTTTTTTATATATCAGTGCAGTTATCTCGTTTCAATTGATTATTTTAGTTGATTAGTAGATTATTGTAGATAATGAGTAAGTTTGGTTTGAATTTTGAAATTCGAAAAAAAGGTAGGAGAAAGTAGAAAAAAAGTGGGAGGGAGAAGAAAGTGCATTGGGAAAAGAGATTTGAAAAAATTGATATAGTAAATTATAATGTTTTCCTTAGTTAGTTGAGTTGTCAAATAAATATGAAGGCTTGTTTGGGAAATTTAAGTATAGTTTGTTTGTATAAATAGATAAATAGATATTAGATAGATTAGATGGCAATTGTTTGTCCTTTTTTGGGTATTAGTGACAAATATTTGTCACATGTGTTTTAAATATTAATCAGTAGTTTAAATAGTCGTTAAGTCTTCTTGTCTTTTTAGATATTAATCTCGTGTTTTTTATATATCAGTTCAGTTATCCCGTGTTTTTTATATATCAGTTTAGTTATCTCGTTGTTTCAATTGATTATTTTAGTTGATTAGTAGATTATTGTAGATAATGGGTAGGTTTGGTTTGAATTTTGAAATTTGAAAAAAAAGTAGGAGAAAGTAGAAAAAAATGGGAGTGAGAAGAAAGTGCATTGAGAAAAGAGATTTGAAAAAAATGATATAGTAAATTACAATGTTTTCCTTAGTTAGTTAAGTTGTCAAATAAATATGAAGGCTTGTTTGGGAAATTTAAGTGTAGTTTGTTTGTATAAATAGATAAATAGATATTAGATAGATTAGATGACAATTGTTTGTCTTTTTTTTGGGTATTAGTGACAAATATTTGTCACATGTGTTTTAAATATTAATCAGTAGTTTAAATAGTCGTTAAGTCTTCTTATCTTTTTAGATATTAATCTCGTGTTTTTTATATATCAGTTCAGTTATCCCGTGTTTTTTATATATCAGTTCAGTTATCCCTTGTTTTTTTATATATATCAGTGCAGTTATCTTGTAATTTCAATTGATTAGTTTAGTTGATTAGTAGATTATAGTAGATAGTAAATTATCAATAAAAAAGATTTATTCTGTGTTTTATTATATATCTGTGACAATTATTTGTCCTTTTTTAGGTATTAGTGACAAATCTTTGTCACATGTGTTTTAAATATTAATCAGTAGTTTAAATAGTCATTAAGTTTTCATTTTTTAGATATTAATCTCGTGTTTTTTTATATATTAGTGAAGTTATCCCGTGTTTTTTTTATTTTATATATTAGTGCAGTTATCTCGTAGTTTCAATTGATTATTTTAGTTGATTAGTAGATTATAGTAGATAGTAAAAGATAGATAGTAGATTATCAATAGAAAAGATTTATCCCGTGTTTTATTATATATCTGTGACAATTATTTGTCCTTTTTTAGGTATTAGTGACAAATATTTGTCACATGTGTTTTAAATATCTATCAGTAGTTTAAATAGTGATTAAGTTTTCATTTTTTAGATATTAATCTCGTGTTTTTTTATATATCAGTGAAGTTATTCCGTGTTTTTTTATATATTAGTGCAGTTACCTCGTTGTTTCAGTTGATTATTTTAGTTTTTTTAGATAAGCAAATTGATTATTTTTATTGATCAGTAGATTATAGTAGATAATGGGAAAAGAAAGTGGGTGGGATTGATTTGAATTTCGAAACTTGAAAAAAAAAGAATGAGAAAGTTGAAAAAAAAGTGGGAATGAGAAGGTCACATGTGTTTTAAATATTAATCAGTAGTTTACATAGTCATTAAGTTTTCTTTTTTTAGATATTAATTAATCTCTTGTTTTTTTATATATCAGTGAAGTTATCCCGTGTTTTTTTATATATAAATGCAGTTATCTCGTAGTTTCAGTTGATTATTTTAGTTTTTTTAGATAAGCAAATTGATTATTTTAGTTGATCAGTAGATTATAGTAGATAGTGGGAAAAGAAAGTGGGTGAGTTTGATTTGAATTTCGAAATTTGAAAAAAAAAAAGGAGAAAGTTGAAAAAAAGGGGGAATGAGAAGAAAGTGCATTGGGAGAAGAAATTTGAAAAAAAATGTGATAGTAAGTTACAATGTTGCCCTTAGTTAGATGAGTTGCCAAGTAAATAAGGTGGTTGTTTAGGTAATAATTTAAGCGTGGTTTGTTTGTATAAATAGATATTAGATAGATAGTAGATTATCAATAAGAGATATTTATAGGTATTAGTGACAAATATTTGTCACATGTGTTTTAAATATTAATCAGTAGTTTAAATAGTCATTAAGTCTTCTTGTTTTTTTAGATATTAATTTCGTGTTTTGTTTATATATCAGTATAGTTATCCCGTGTTTTTTTATATATCAGTGCAGTTATCTCGTTGTTTCAATTGATTATTTTAGTTGATTAGTAGATTATAGTAGATGGTGGAAAAATAAAATGAGTGGGCTTGATTAGAATTTTGAAATTTGAAAAAAAAAGTATGAGAAAGTAGGAGTGAGAAGAAAATTTGAAAAAAGGTGTGATAGTAAATTACAATGTTGTCCTTAGTTAGATGAGTTTACGTAAATAGGGAGGCTTGTGTTTGAGTAATTTAAATGTGGTTTGTTTGTATAAATAGATATTAGATTAGATAAATAGATATTAGATTAGATAGTAAATAGAAGTTAATTGTAAATCATTTAATATTAATTTAATTATATTATTCTATATAGTAGATTAAAAAAAATTCGGAAAATAAATATTTTTAAATAAAGGATGTGAGGGCCACAAATAGTAGATGTGTAAAAAAGTGAGAAATATTGGAAAATGTGAGATTGAAAGAAAGAGAGAGAGTTAGAAAGGAATGGAAAATAGAATTAAAAAAAAAGAAATAGAGTGGTGATGTGTCAAAAAATGAAGATGTACAAAATGGTCTTTTTGTAAGTTGTTTGTTTGATTAAATAGATATTAGATTAGATTAGATTAGATAGATATAACAAAGTGGGTAGCTAATTTATGAAATGAGAAATTTTATCTCCATGATATTTGTTGTTGTTGATTACCGTTTTGCCGTGACAAAGAGATAATACGGCATGTGATTACCGTTTTGCCGTGACGAAGAGATAATACGGCCTTTGATTTCCGTTTTGCCGTGACGAAGAGATAATACGGCCTATGATTACCGTTTGCCACGACGAAGAGATAATGTGGTCTATGTGTAAATAGTATATAAATGTTTTGTTTATGATATCTAGGATATACGCGCACGAAAATTTATTGTGATCTTTTATGTAACGTGATTCTTCTTCTATATTGTTGTGTTTCTTTCGTTATTATTCGAGAACTGTATTTGAATGAAAAATATTTGTATGTGATTTATACTTTCCATGTTGCAGAGAGGATTTTCCATATCTCAGCACACGGATATGGCTGGAAACATCAAGTAAATTTTTTTCATATATTCTTTGTTACTGATGTAACACCCTGGGCCCTTTTTCTGACTTAGTAGGCTACCCACAAGTGTACATCATAACCTTCTCTACCCCCCATGTAGAGTTTTTGCCTTCCGTGGGAATCGAACCTTGTACCCTAGGGGCTTAAGTAAAAGTTCAATGCATTCCCACTACCAATTGAGCTAGTGGGAATGCATTGAACTTGTACTTAGGCCTCAGGTACAAGGTTCGATTCCCACGGAAGGCAAAAACTCTACATGGGGGGTAGAGAAGGTCATGATGTACACTTGTGGGTAGCCTACTAAGTCAGAAAAGGGCCCAGGGTGTTACAACTGAGTTGTAAAACTCACTATGTTGGGGTGATGTTTTCAGGTAACAGATAACATTGGAAAGAGTATATCCGGATTGCTCGTCAGTAGTCCAATGTAGAGGGTCAGTCACCGGATCACAATTAGAGTTCTAGCTTCAAGGGTATTGTTGGCTAGACTAGTTATGTTAAGCTAGATTTTTGTTTTAAATGTACGAATCCTTCAAAACTCGAGTGTAATGTTAAATATTTGGAAGTTATGTCTTGTGAAATTTAGGGTGTCATAGGTGAAGTCCATTTAGACTGAGCTAATCCAGTCCGGAACTCACAATAAACCACTATTACATAAATATCTACTGTAGCGCAATAATTAAAAGCGGAAGACGGGCACGGAAGGTAAACTCAAACACATGCATCGAAATATTCCTTGATTTAGTTTAGTAAATTTGATAATGATGATAGAAGAGAAATTTGTTTTTGTTGTGGAACATAAATTGCAGAGAAAGATTTATTCTTTAAAATAATACTAGAATAATACTACAGAATAATACTAGAATCACTCAAGATTTGTTTTCTTAATTTCATTCAATCAAAGTTTACACAGGTAAATTTCATTGTAGATTATGAATTCAGATAATCTGGAATATAGCTGCAGCAATATTATCGACTGATCCCATCACGCAATTCTCTTCTAACTGCAACAAAAATTTCACTTTTATTAAGCTAGCACTTACAAAAGACAATTTTTATTTTATTTAGAAGGAAACTAGTAGTAAAATAGAAAAAACCTTGAAATTAATTAAGGCCACAACAAAAATGTAAAAAACAAATTAAAGAAACAAACAAACCTTAACACTTAAGTGCAAGATAGATAGTAAGGCGCATGTTATGCAAACAAGACACCATCTTCAATAGCTGCTTTGGCCTCTTCTTTGTTCTTATTTTCAGATTTACTTGGCTTTCTACCATTCTCACAACTTCTATATCACCAATTAATGCCAGATTAATTGAATCTCACCCACTTACACTGATATATAATCGAAAAGCAATGTATATATATATAAAGAGGGAGGGTCACTGACATGAGAATAATTAAAGGAATACAATTATCGCTGGCTACTATATAGGTGGTTGGGTTGGGTGATTAGGGAGGAGGGGGATCAAATATATATGGAAACATTTCTCTCCTTGGCATATATGTAGACATTGCCACATTTTGGGAACATTGCGTGTTTTTGTTGAAGTTGGTGCAATTTTCTAGATTCTTCCACTAGCTAAGGTCTTGAAGATCCTATAGTCTAGAAATATCTTGTATGATTGATGATTTGTAAAAGTCTTTAGCTATAGAATTATCTAGAATGTGATGTAGATACCTAAATAATGTAGAATATTCTAGAATGTAAGGAAAATGCCTAATAATATAAAACCTTCTAGAACCATCCTCAAGCACCTATAAATAGGCAAGCTTGGGTGCCTTTGTAATCAAGTCATCGGAGAAGCAATACAACCTATTCCTTTGCTCCAAACTTCACACCACTAACTACTATTATCTTCCAACTATCAACTAAAGCTTTTTTCTACTATCCAACTATTTTCTAAACTAACTTTACTACCTCAAATACTAACAGTGGTATCAGAGCTACGTTCGGTTATCTACTGGGCGTAGATAAACTATCCAATTACCTACTAAAAATCACTACCGACACTCTACATTACTTTCATAATTTTCTTAGCCAATGGCTAACAACACCCAATCATCATCTAATATTCAAGTCCCTACTTTTTCCGGTGAAAACTATGATTTTTGGAGCATTAAAATGAAGACATTTTTTTGCTCTCAAGATCTATGGGAAGTTGTAGAGGAAGGATTTACCGTTCTTGCCGATACTTCAACTCTTTCTGCAGCTCAAAAGAAGGAGTTGAAGGAAAATAGGCAAAAAGATTCAAAGGCATTATACTTTTTGCAACAAGCTATGGGTGACTCTATTTTCCCGAGGATAATGGGAGCTACTAGTGCCAAGGAAGCATGGAGTACACTACAGGAGGAGTTTCAAGGAACTGCCAAGGTACGTGCCGTCAAACTCCAAAGTCTAAGGCGGAAGTTTGAATTATTAAATATGAAGGAGTCTGAGACCGTACAAGACTACTATACTAAGATAAAAGAAATTGTTTCTCAAATGAGAGCCTACGGGGAAAATATTCTCGACAAAAGAATAGTTGAGAAAATTCTAATTTCTATTCCCCGTAAGTATGACCCAATCGTGACGACGATTGAGCAAACTAAGAATTTGTCTACTTTATCGGTGACTGAACTAATGGGCTCTCTTGAAGCTTATGAGCAAAGATTGAGTAGGCATGATGATGACTCTGTAGAAAATGCCTTTCAATCCAAGCTCCAATTTCGGCCTCAAAATAAAGGGTATGGAGGAAACAAGAGTAGTGGAGAAAATTATAGAAACAAAAAGAATTCTAGAAATTTCTCAAAGAAAAATCAAGACGAGTATCCTCCATGTGGCATATGCAAGAGGACTAATCATGCCGAGAAAGACTGTCGATGGCGTGGAAAGCCACAATGTCGGCACTGTAAGAAATTTGGGCACGTGGAGAAGAATTGCTACAGTAAAAATAAGCATCATGCTAATTTCGTCGAAGAACATGAGAGTGTCCAAAATAAGCATGATGGTGAAGAACATCTCTTCTATGCTACTCAAGATTCCAACGATGACAAAGAAGGAACCTGGTACTTAGATAGTGGTTGTAGTAATCACATGGCTAAAGACGAGAGCATCTTCAAGCAAATTGATGACTCTGTCAAATCGAAGGTCCGACTAGGGAATGGTACTACCGTGGAATCAAAAGGCAAAGGCACTGTCATGGTGGAGACAAAGAAAGGTACGCGACTCATTAAAGATGTCTTACTAGTTCCCAATCTTAAAGAAAATCTCTTGAGCATCGGTCAAATGATAGAGAAAGGCTATGTCCTTCACTTTGAAGGAGATAAATGCATAATCTATGATAACACTAATAAAAGGGTCGAGATAGCTCAAGTAAAGATGGAGACGAGGACCAGAAGCTTCCCGATAAATTTTAAATATATAACTAACATTGCCATGAAAGTGCAAGCTGATGATTCATGGCTATGGCATCGAAGATTTGGCCACCTCAACTCTAAATCCTTAAAGTTGTTATATCAGAAGAATATGATGAGAGATCTACCATGTCTAAAAGAAGATGATGGAGCATGTGAAGGATGTCTTCTCGGAAAGCAGCACAGATCACCGTTTTCAATGAGCAATGCATGGAGAGCTAAAGATGTGCTAGAGCTCATCCACACAGACGTTTGTGGACCGATGAGGACGCCATCACTCGACAACAACAGGTATTTCATCCTTTTCATCGATGACTTTTCTAGAATGACTTGGGTCTATTTCATCAAAGCAAAATCAGAAGTCTTTGGAATATTCAAGAAGTTCAAGGCCCTTGTCGAAAAGCAAAGTGGTAAACACATAAAGAGGCTTAGGAGTGATCGGGGAAAAGAGTATAACTCCCATGAGTTTGATAAATTCTGTGAGGATGAAGGCATCGAGCGACAACTTACAGTCGCATATTCTCCTCAACAAAATGGAGTATCTGAAAGAAGAAATCGCACGGTCATGGAGATGGCTAGATCAATGCTAAAGGAAAAAGGACTACCAAACACTTTTTGGGCTGAAGCAGTTTACACGGCTGTTTACATTATCAATAGATGTCCAACTCAAGTAGTCCAAGACAAGACTCCTATTGAAGCTTAGAGTGGACAGAAACCATCCGCTAAACATCTAAGGGTCTTTGGATCAATATGCTACATTCATGTCCCAGAACAAAAGAGGCACAAGTTAGAAGACAAGACAGTTCGAGGCATCTTCTTGGGATATAGTACACAATCAAAAGGCTATCGAGTTTACAACTTACAAACAAAGAAACTCATTATTATTCGAGATGTTGAAGTTGATGAAGCTGCCTCTTGGAATTGGGATACAGAAAAAATTGACAGAAGCAACATTTCCCTTCCAGAGCAACAACCTCAAGAAGAAGTTGAAGAAGTAACAGAAGACTCAGGTATGCCTCCTTCGTCTTCTTCTCAACAAGATTCCTCACCAGAATCTACTCTGAGACGAGTTAGATCTCTGGCGGATATATATGAAACTTGCAATTTGGCCATACTTGACCCGGAAAACTATGAAGTAGCATCAAGGCAAGAAGTATGGGTCAAAGCAATGGAGGACGAGATTAAATCAATTGAGAAGAATAACACATGGGAGCTAGTAGACTATCCAAAAGATAAAGATATCATAGGAGTTAAATGGGTTTATAAGACAAAGCTTAACCCTGATGGCTCAATACAAAAACATAAGGCTAGACTCGTAGCAAAGGGCTACTCTCAGCAGCCTGGAATTGACTACAATGAGACGTTTGCTCCAGTTGCTCGTCTAGATACAATAAGAACTCTAATAGCTCTTGCAGCACAAAAACAATGGAGCATTTATCAACTAGATGTCAAGTCTGCATTTCTGAATGGAGTACTAGAAGAAGAGGTTTATGTTGAACAACCACAAGGCTTCGTCAGCAAAGGAAACGAAGATAAGGTGCTGAGACTAAGAAAAGCTCTATATGGTCTCAAGCAAGCTCCTCGAGCATGGTATAGCCGAATTGATCAATACTTCATAGATCAAGGATTCAGGAGGAGCAAGAGTGAGTCAACACTATATGTCAAGACTCAAGGTCAGCATGATACTCTCATTGTCTCCTTGTATGTAGATGATCTAATCTACACAGGAAACAACACAAAAATGGTGGCTAAATTCAAAGAAGATATGATGAAGACATTCGAGATGACAGATCTTGGATTGATGAACTACTTCCTCGGCATAGAAGTAAAACAACAAAAAGAAGGGATATTCATCTGCCAGAAAAAATATACGGAAGCACTATTGAAGAACTTCAACATGAATGAATGCAAGCCAGTAGCTACTCCACTTGTGACAAATGAGAAGTTACAAAAGGAAGACGGAGCGCCAGAAGCTGATGCATCGCGCTATAGAAGTTTGATCGGGAGCCTACTATATCTTACTGCTTTGCGACCAGATATCATGTATGCTACAAGTCTACTATCAAGATTCATGCAGAAGCCAAGTCAAGTTCACTATGGAGCAGGAAAAAGAGTTCCAAGATACCTCCAAGGCATAAAGGAGTTTGGTATATGGTACAGAACCACGACCAACTCAAGATTGCTTGGCTACACTGACAGTGATTGGGCAGGATCAATTGATGACATGAAGAGTACATCGGGTTATGCCTTCTCACTAGGATCAGGATTTTTCTCATGGGCGTCTAAGAAGCAAGCAACAGTTGCACAATCAACCGCAGAAGCAGAGTACGTGGCAGCAGCAGAAGCGACAAGTCAAGCTATATGGCTTCGGAGAATACTCGAAGACATGGGTGAACTGCAAGATCGCCCTACCACAATCTATTGCGACAATAAGTCAGCTATAGCAATGGCAAAGAATCCGGTTCTTCATCACCGAACAAAGCACATTGCTATAAAATATCACTTTATCAGAGAAGCCGAGACAACTAAAGAGATTCAACTAGAGTATTGCACAACAGAAGAACAAGTTGCAGACATATTTACGAAGGCATTACCAAGAGTCAAGTTTGAGGAACTGAGGATAAAGCTTGGAGTTTCCGAAAATCGCATCAAGGAGGAGTGTTGAAGTTGGTGCAATTTTCTAGATTCTTCCACTAGCTAAGGTCTTGAAGATCCTATAGTCTAGAAATATCTTGTATGATTGATGATTTGTAAAAGTCTTTAGCTATAGAATTATCTAGAATGTGATGTAGATACCTAAATAATGTAGAATATTCTAGAATGTAAGGAAAATGCCTAATAATATAAAACCTTCTAGAACCATCCTCAAGCACCTATAAATAGGTAAGCTTGGGTGCCTTTGTAATCAAGTCATTGGAGAAGCAATACAACCTATTCCTTTGTTCCAAACTTCACACCACTAACTACTATTATCTTCCAACTATCAACTAAAGCTTTTTTCTACTATCCAACTATTTTCTAAACTAACTTTACTACCTCAAATACTAACAGTTTTGAGTCTGCTTCTCCGAACCCATTTATCTACCTCGAAACAACTCATATTGGTTTTTTTTTTGGTTTTCCAATGACTAATCTACGTCAGGGAATTTGGTTGGCCATATGTATCCAGTTTTGTCGGTCTGTGTGGATCTCCCCTCCTTATAGAGTTTTTGGAACTCAGCTAATGCTCAGACCATCCTTTGTTGGTTCTTTTTGGTTATTATGTTATATTATTTTATCTTCAAAAATTATAATTAAGTTAATTATGTTTGCACTCTCACACACACGTAACGTATATTGACACAGTTCTGCAACTGAATTAATAAACTTAAATTTGAATTTATCCCTTCTTTGGATAGGATCCATTGACACTAGGTGTAAGTAAAGTCTGGATCGTTAAAAGGAATACATCTCAAAGATATTTCATCCGTTCATCCAAAAAAAGAGAAAACGAACAGATGATTTCCTGTTTTTGTTATTTCCCGCCTAATCCATAATTTCCTTTTTTTTGTTTCAAGGTGCTTCTTCTTCTTCTTCTCATGACACCTTTTAACGTTGATCGAATATTCGGTCTTTAATGTTAAATGATTAATTATACTTCTTGTTGAATTTGGGCGTGCGAACACTCATATGAGGTTTTTTGTTATGACTTTGGGTGTAACTCATATGAATTCCTTATTCATCGAGTTCAAAATATAAAATCACATAGAGGTAGTATATATGCCCCCGATTTTTTTTGCACTTGTTGAGCAAGTGGGAATAACCTAGCTTTTTGTTCCCGGGACTTGTCTTTTCTGTTGTCCGATAATATTTTCATTAAGCGTAGCACCGGGTGGTTACCACCGTGGTCGTTTATAGCGGGGTATCCTGGTTTTGCTGGACACTGGTCTTGGCTTTTTCTTTTACTTTCATTTATTTGAAAGTCTACGCCGCTAGAATATAACATGAAGCGAATTGGTTTTTATGCTTGACAGCAATGCAATTTGTTGCTTCTGGGTGAGTCATAGAGTTATAGGAAGCTAGGAGAAACAAATGTTGAAATACATAGCATGTTAGAGGAGATCTCTATTTTTGGGAAAATAATTATTCAAGGTAGTTTTGGGACTGATCTACATTAATGAGTATAGGGGCACATAACCCCACTAAAATTTGAAAGTTTCATAATTTTCCAATAGGACTTGTGCAAAAAAAAAAAAAAATACCAGGGAAGAATGAATATTGGGTTTCACAATAATTACCAAAAGTTAGATCTTTGTAATGAAACCAACCAAAATTTGAAAAGATCGAATAGAATTTAATTTAATTAATTATAACCTGGCTTCACGTACTCAAGGAAGATAAGAAATCTATGGTAAAACATTATATATATATATATATATATATATATATATATATATATATATATATACAGTACCCAGAAAATAAACATGAAAAACCAAGGGAAATGAAGCATTGAAGGAAAAATTAGCAAAGATGGATTAATCTTCAAATCATATTCTGCAAATAAAAAACACTAAATTTTCATGCAAAAATGTTCTTTAAAATCTTAAACCAAAATACCCCCCTAAATTAATTAATCTTTTAAATGAGGCATTTTCACTAAGTTAATTAATGTTCATTGGTTTAAGAGTAGAAAATAAAAGTAAAACTTGAGAGAAATGGAGTTGCTTTAAACTTAGTTTTACAAGGCAGATCTATTAACAACAGAAGCATTGAACAAAATAAGTAGATAAAAAACCACAAGACATAGAAGAAAATTGTAAAAACAAATAAGAAATTGATGCATAATAATATACATACCACTCTTCCAATGGGAGTTTATTTGAGGAACTGGTGGTGGTGGTGGTGGTGAGCAGGGTTTCAAATTGCGGACCGCAACAGGTGTTGCGGCCGCAATATTGCGGTTGCGGGAGTGGCCGCAACGGCATCCCACCGCAATTGCGTTGTGATCTTCAATCCCCTGTTTTTCCGCAACGTAACCGCATCGTAACCGCAACGGAACCGCAACAGCACCGCAACGACCTCGTTTTAACCACATCAGCTTCAAACAGTACCACATCAGCTTCAAACAGTACTCTATTGTACTTAGTAGTCAGAAAATATAATTTCTCAGATTGAAAAGGAGATTCTTTTACCTTTTTACTATTCTTTTTCTTCCACTTTACTCATTTAGAAGCAAAATCAGATTTACATCAACCGATTACCTTCCATCCTCTCCTCTACTTTCCTTTCTTCTCTTCTCAAAGACTCTACATCTCACTTTCAGGTAACATTTCTCTTCTGATCTGGTTCTATTTTATTCTCAATTTGTTGTTTGCGGCTCCTGAATCTTGATTTTTTGTGACTGTGTCGTGAGGTGGGGTTTGTGAGCGTGAGTGGGGTTTTGAGTGGGATTTTGAATGCTGGCAGCTGATGTGTGTGTGTGTGTGGTGGGTTTTGAGTTGTGTTGTGATCTGTTTGTGTGTGTGTGGTTGAGAAGTGTGGGTGGGTTTGTGACTTGTCTTTTTTTTTTGTCAAAATTTGTGACTTGTTTAGTCTTTTTTTTTCCTAATAGATTTTAGAAAGCTTATTATTTAGATAACGTTCGTTTCACTGCAATTAATGATCTAATGTCTTAAAAATGAATGAAAGTTTATATAAAAAACTATAAATAAAAGATATATAAAGAATTACAAATATTATAGGATTTTTTTTAAAAAATTTTGTGCGAATACGAAATTATTTCACGCCGCATCGACCGCAATACGCATCGCAGCGACCGCAAATGACCGCAACCGCAACTGCCGCAACCGCAACCGCAATGCGTCCGCAACCGCAATTTGAAACCCTGAGTGGTGAGATTCAGAGAGATACAAATGGAGATAATCGTCCATATCAAACATAGCATGGTAATCGCAATGCCAGCAATGAGAGCAACATCAGAGTCAAAATCCCTTTATTAGAGAGATAGAGAAAGTGAATTAGAGAAAAAAGTAATTAAGAAAATGAAAAAAAATATAGATAAATAGATACATACCTTGGAATGAAAGTGAACACAAAGAGATATAAGGATAACGGAGGCATGAGGAATTTTGAAGGATCAGGTTCGTTGTTGGATTTGAAGAAAATGATTAGAGAATACATTAGACCAGAGACCAAGTACATGAGTTCTATTAGAAAGAGGGCATCTAAATAATCCATTTTAGTTTCTTGCTGTGTTTGGAAGCAGAAGCAAAGCAACTAAGCAAGGTGATGTTTTGTTATCAAAAAGCAATGTATATATATAAAGAGGAAGAAGGGTGAGTGATACATAGGAGTTAAAGCAATATAATATTTATTGCTGGCTAATGGGTGGAGGAGGGAATCAAATATATCTAGAAACGTTTCTCTGCATGGCATATAAGCAGACATGTAATATTTTGGGAACATTGCTTGTTTTGTTCACTGTGGACCACTTATTAGATGGAGAACTCATTCATTAGTCTAGGTTTGATAATACATGTCGACATACTTCTACTTAGTTTCTTTTTCATTTTTTTTAGTTACATTGTTATTAGTGTCAGGATCTATTAGCTTTGTCGATGATTAATTTACACCGAGTGACGAACCTATTTGGTCATATATCTCTTCTAATAGAATTTTTGCTGCACCCAAAATTCGAATTTTTGCCCGTCAATGATTAGAGCATACATTAGAGCAGAAACCAAGAATATGAGTTCCATTAGAGTGAGGGCATCCATTGTATGGGTGCTTATTGTGTTGTGACGCTCTGTGACTTGTGTCGAAGATATGGTGAAATGTGATTTTGGTGAAAAATGAGTGAAATGTGGGAGTGAGGAGAGGTGTGTGGCTGATACAAAGTGAGAGGGAGAGTGTTTTTAAAAGGTAAAATTATTATTTTGCCCTCAAGCTAAATGCACCTCACTCTTTACGCATTCACTATCCTATAATGATTAACTTAAACTAACAAACAATTAAGCACACCATATTTCACTTATTCATTTATAAAATAACTCAAATTACCAATTATAAACTCAATTGGAAAAACAATTTAAATAAGATCATCTACTAATCTCAAGAACTAGGATTAGCCACTTTGATCTCTGAATTCTCCCGACCCTGAGAGTGATTCTTCCGAGCCTCAGAATTTCGCACGATCTCTGTCTACGGGATTCGAGCTTGAACCATTGAGGTTAGTTTTTTTTTCTCTGCTTGCCGTGTTTGTTTACTTGTTTTTTGAGAACTTCCGAATACCGAGCCCGTTCTCCCTGTGTTTGTTGCTTGATTATTGCTTCTGACCTCGGCTTCCTCCCAGCAGCTAAAAATGGAGAGAACAAGAGACTCCGCGAGGTCGTACAGCGTTCCCCCGGGAAACCGCTCTTAAAGAAGTTGGCAGAGGGGCTTCTGGTTCCAGTCGGTCTGGTCGATGATCAGATGTCGTCGTCCGTGAAACTAGGGATGGTCGAAGCGATCAGGTCCGTGTAGACTCCTGCTGCTGAAGATCTTCCCCCAAGGGCGAGTCTGTTGTTCAACCTGAACCCGAGGGGTACGAGACTGGAGATGACGATGCTGCCCCGTTGAGAATCCCTATCACCAGGTTTCCAGAGATGTTCGCAATAAAGGTTTCGTATACCGACCTGGTCGCGGTGACCTGAAAGATTTCAAGAAGTTTGACAAGTTTCTCGGTGTCAAAGGGAAGAAGTGGAGGCTCGAGGCTGTTTCCGACTCCGACGCGGTGTGTCAAAAAATGTCTAGATTGAGGTTCTTTGTCTACTCCACCCTTTTTGAGAAGATGTAGATAAGGACTCCGTTCTCTACTTTACAGAAACGGGTCCTGCGGTATCTGAAGGTCGCGCCGTCGCAACTTACTTCCAACGCTAGGGGTTTTATTTGGACCTTCGAGATAGTGATGGGGGCCCTGAAACGAGCTTGTCGGCCAAGGTCTTCTTTCCCTTGTTCGAAGTCTTTCGTCAAGCGGAGATCAGATCTGGCAAAGAGAGGCAGGGTCCTCTGGGCATCCGCTGCAATCAGAAATGGAGTTTGTTTACCCCGATCACGGACTCAGTCAAGGATTTCAAGTACAAGTTCTTCTATGTCAAACCGGTGAACGAGGCTACGCGAACGGAAATTGCAGAGGTCTCCGCCTAACCCTAGCCGCTGGAGGTCCTCTTCTTGAGGCATAAGTCATCTAATTATAACAAAATAGTATTATTTGTTTTAAAAATTATAACAAAAACTAATTTTATTCAAAGATACATATAAGTATTTTCCGGCCAATAAACATTCATGTTTTCTTCAAAATGATTTTATGTCCTTAATTAATTTTGGTAATTTTGAAGGAAAAAAATACTTCCACATGACTGAATCTAGGTAGATTAAATAAATATCTTTAATCTATAACAAAATCATTTTTTAACCCTAGCAAAGACGTCGACCTAAATCAAAGAGAGTAATAGAAAGAAAGATGTGTAACTTTGCCAAATAAAGGAGAATAAAAAGGCAGGGGATCCTCCCCTAAGGCCCTAACAATTGCCCTTGTTCTAATATTTTGATTAGGCTGCATTGACAGTATTTTTGCATTGACAGTATTTGAAAATAAGCTTATAAATTTTGGATTTCATTATTTCTTAAAGTAGTGGTATTTTTAATTGGTATCTTGAAATTTGATGTTTTCATTTAGAGAGATCGATCATGATGTAAATGCAATGAATATGACATTTGATTAGAAGGGAGAGAATCCAAAACCAATTAATTAACTCTACAATTAGTTGGGACCAAACATTGATATGTAATTTTCGCAAATCAGCTTCTTTTTGAAATGCAATGAATGGCCTCTTTAGCTTCATTATCTTTTACATATATAAGTGGAACTTACTTTTTATCACTATTATTTTATTTGATTACATTTCAGTTTAAAATAAAATGTGCAAAAATATTTCACACATGCCTTCTTTTTGATTTAGATGGCTTCTTTTTGACCCCGTTCTGGTGTCTAGAAGAAAATAGCTCTGACTAATCTAGAGTTTGGTCAGGAGTTAAGTAAAGACTAACTCCAATTCATGTTATCATCGGGGAACAAACTAGGTACTAGCCGAATTCATCTCTTTAAATATTAGTGCGTTAACTACCTGCACTCAAACTTAGCGTTACACATGCTTCTAATCATGTTTTAACATATATTATTTTTCCAAAACAAGTGACTTGCCATACTTATTTAATTACATGATAACAATTTATTGGCTGGGTGTAAAATAATTTTCTCTTAATAGGTAGTGTCCTGTGCCTCAATTGTGATAGTCTTACCATAGTTATGGTGAACCAGTGGAATGCTTATTCTCACTACAAAAGAACACCCTATTTGCGACGGACTGTAGCGAGGGAACATTGGTCCCTCGCAAAAACATGTATTTGCGAGGGATTTTGCGAGGGAATAATGTTCCTCGTTTTTTAGGATTAGCGACGGAATTATAGGAATTAGCGACGGAATTGGCCCTCGCAAACGGTTGGGCGCCAATTCAAATTAGCGTGGCACGCAAATCTAGGACATTAGCGAAGGAATGACTTGGTCCCTCGCTAACTTTTAGCCGTTGCAGGACCTAGATTTCCGTGAGGATTAGCGACGGAATGCGTTCCCTCGCAAAATCCGTCGCAACCCTCAATAAATGTACGAAATAATATTTTTTAAATTGAGTGTGAAATGTGAGTTAAAATTGAGTGAATATTGTGAAATGTGAATGTTAGTAATTGAAAAATGAATTTAAATTTGTTAAAGCGAAATTGTTGAGAAGAGTTAGATTGAAAATTGTTGAGAATTAAAAATTGTGTATGTTGTTAATTGTGTCAAATAGTTGAAATTGAAAAGTGTATTATTTTAGAGTTGTTAATTGAAAATTGTTTAATTGTTGTTTTGATGAACCCTAGGTTAGATGACTGTGTGTTGTTGATGGAAAAGTGTGAGGTGCTGTCCCTCACCTCCATAATTTGCTCGAAATCATCTCCAATGAGATAATTGCGAGACGATACTAACAACGGTAAGGTTGGGAGTTATATGAAATAACTTCCTTCACTACTTGGATGGAAAAGGGTTTTGTGCTGTCCTTGACCCCCATACTCGGCTCAGAATCATTTCCCCTAAGATCATATCGATGCCACTAACTTGATAGGTTATTGGGAATGTTATGGGAATCTAACACATTTTCTTAAATATGTGTTGATGAATTGGTATGAATTTAATCGTGATTGGGTGTATGATCGGTTATTTCCTAGAAGAGCGGGTTTGAAGCAAACTTTTGTAATTGGGGTTGAATAGTTTCTTGTGGTAGCGTGGCGACATGAATTGGCTAGACGGAAAAAGGGGGTTAGATGTCCACGCTTAAAATGCGACGGAATACTTATTAAGACCGATGATGAAATTAGGGAGCACTTGTATCATTGGGGGTTTAAGCCTAATTATTCGATTTGGGTGGAACATGGAGAAACACGACGTCCAAATTTTGACGCAGGGGCTTCAAGCAGTTCTGGTTTTGGTGTTGCACGTAATGAAATTTTTGAGTCGATGGAAAACATGATTTGTGATGGTCTTAGGGTGAATGTGCCATTTGATGAGCCTCAATATGACGATTATGACGAACTTCCAAATGAAGAAGCACAAAGATTTTATAACTTGTTAAGAGATTCGAACAAACCGTTTTTTGAAGGCTCCCCACAGTCAAAATTATCTATGTGTGTG
Source organism: Astragalus glycyphyllos (assembly GCA_963573325.1). Taxonomy (NCBI): domain Eukaryota; kingdom Viridiplantae; phylum Streptophyta; class Magnoliopsida; order Fabales; family Fabaceae; genus Astragalus; species Astragalus glycyphyllos. The sequence continues at coordinate 52,638,188 of OY754313.1, read as the reverse complement.
AAGCTTTTATCTCTCAAGTCCATGAGTAATATTTCTGAGGTGGGTTTAGACTATGTGACTGAAATGATGTTGGAAGCGACACCTAATAAGGATAGTTTGCCCAAAAGTTATTATGAAGCAAAGATGTTAGTTTCGAAGCTGGGATTGAATTTTAAGAAGATTGATTGTTGTTCAGAAGGGCACATGTTGTTTTACAACAACGAATTTGGTAAAAATGATGGTGAGCTACTTGAATGCAAATTCTTTGGAAGACCGAGGTATCACGATCGTAAAGGGGCAAAACGTAATTATAAACCAATCCCGATAAAGTCGATGTTCTATTTGCCTATAGTTCCAAGGTTGCAAAGAATGTTTGCATCGGCCGAAATTGCGCAGAAAATGACTTGGCATTATGACAATAAGTGTACCTCGGGCATTTTACGCCACCCATCTGACGGTGAAGCGTGAAAGCACTTTGATCAAGTGCATTCTGATTTTGCCTCAGACCCACGGAATATTCGGCTTGGCTTGTGCTCTGATGGATTTACTCCATATATTCAAGCATCGACGTCACCCTACTCTTGTTGGCCAGTCATTGTTACCCCTTACAATCTTCCTCCTGAGATGTGCATGACTAAGCCGTATATGTTTTTGACTTGTCTTATACCTGGTCCACACAATCCGAGGTGTAACACCCTGATTTTCGCGCATTGTAAATCTTTAAGTATGTCCGTATTTTATGAACTGTTTTGAATTGTTAAGATTATATTATTTTAATTTGTTGTGTGTTTGAGTGATTAAAATTAGCTGAAATCATATTTAAAAGTATTTTTTTTAAACTATTGGTAATATATAATTTTTATTTTATATTTATTTTAATCTTATAAATATTATTTTTATTTTAGAGGTTGTTTATTTTATAAGTTATTTTAGGCTATTGAGGGGTTAAAGTAATAGTTCTAGTGAAATTGGGTTTTAAAAACGAATTAAAATTGATTTTGGGCTTTTTATACGCATACAACCCCTTTTTCTGCTAGACGCACCGGCTTCACCTACACTCCCAGACTTCCAGCCCAAACGTACACGACCCGCTTCAGAACGTGACCCGGTTCGCTCCTCTTCTTCCTCACGATTCTGCAGCAAGAACAGCAAAAAAAAAACCCTACCACAACAAGCCCCTCACTTGCGTTCTCACCCCAAAAATCCACTTTCCCACTCGAAATCTCCCTCTGAGTCCGATTCCGGTGTCCATTTAACCTATTGCAGCCTCTATCTCGTGTTTTAATTCCCCTTTTCATCTCCGAGTTTGAAGCCATTGGAGTTGCCATGGCTAGTAACCCACGCGATTTTACTCTCTCCCTACGACTCCCTTCAACTCGTTGCTGCCAAAAGTTGCGTTTTCGCCACTGTTCGGACCACAGACAGATTTTGCACTTCTTCCCCATGTTTGGTTTATGATAGTTTCGAACTCCACCCCCTTGCTCCCTCTCCTTACTTTGATTTTTCGCTTGTTTTCCATCCACGACTATGTTACAGCACGTCTCACACAAATTTGTATTTAAGCTGTTCCTAAATTTATCACCAACGATTATTCACATTGGAATCAACATCTCATTATTTCCTTGGAAGCTTAACTGATGGACCAGAATCGTGAAGTCCAATAAAAAGGTATTTGGAAAGTTGAAGTAATTGGACCATGAGTATTAGATGAATCTTAAGGTCAATTTCTATTGGTTGATTTTAAGACCTTCAGCCAACATGAATCAATTCAATGCAAGCTTCTACTTGCTGACTTACGTTTTTGGGTTAGTGTTCCTTTTCAAAAATATAGTTAATTTTGTCACTTAGCAACATAATCATTTAATTGGTTTTTAATTGTACTATGATTAAGTATTTATAGTATTTTATCGAATAGTTATTTGTTGATTTTGCATTGTTTCCTGATTGTTATAGGGACCTTTAACCGGTCCTTGACCGAGACGAATAATGGGAAAAGCGAACAAGGCTATGAGGTGTACATGAAGATTGCTACAACGTGGAGCGTCGTTATGCCGGAAGAGGAGCGACATGAATAATAGTGGAGTCGACTAAGGTGAGTACTCCCTCGTTTGGGGTACCCTGTGACCCCGACTTATGTTGTTATGTTATGTGTTATGTGAAATCATTGTAAGAGCAATGATATGATTTTGTGTCGTGATGTGAGTCTAGATAAGCGTTCATTGTAGGAGCAATGAAACAAATTGTTTAACATAAGTATGAGTATATGTGTGGTTCGATGATGTGTAGTTGAAATTACATATAATTATAAGTGATGTATTTGTGACCTTGCTATGTTTAGAAACGTGCTATATTAGCTGGTGTTGTTGATGTTGATGTTGTTGTTGTTGCCGTTGATGTTGTGATTGTTGCTGCTGTTGGTATTGTTACTGTGGTTGTTGTTGTTATTGTTGTTGTTGTTACTGTTGTTGTTGTTGTTGCTGCTGTTACCGTTGTTGTTGTTGTTGTTGTTGTTGTTGTTGCTGCTATTGTTACTATTGTTTTTGCCACTGATGCTACTACTATTGCCGTTGTGTTGTTGTTGTTGCTGCTGTTACTGTTGATGTTGCTGTTGTTACTGTTGTTGTTGTTGCTGTTGTTGTCATTGTTGTTGCTATCGAGGTTGCGTTTCGGTGTTGTCGTCGTTGTTGTCTCGGTGCTCGTTGAAGTCGACATCGATGTTGTTGTTGTTGTCTTCGTTGTTGTTAGTAGGGCATTACCGGGCATGGTATCTCGGTCCTGCGTCGTTGTTGTTGTTAGGGCATTATCGGGCAAGGTATCCCGTTCGGGCATGGTAACCTGGTCCTCATATTCCTGTTGTCGTTGGTAGTAGCGCATTATCGGGCAAGGTATCCCGTTCGAGCATGGTATCTCGGTCCTGCGGTCCTTGTTGTTAATAGGGCATTATCGGGCTAGGTATCCCGTTCGAGCATGGTATCTCGGTCCTGCGTTTTTCTTTTGTTGTTGTTGCTAGTAGGGCATTATCGGGCAAGGTATCCCGTTCGAGCTTGGTGTCTCGGTCCTATTGTTGTCGTTGTTGTTGTTAGTAGGGCGTTATCGGGCAAGGTATCCCGTTCGGGCATGGTATCTCGGTCCTGCCGTTGTTATTGTTGTTGTTGATGTTATTATTGTTGTTGTTGTCGATGTTGCTGGTAGCTTGTTGAGTTTGACCGTTGAGCTTGGTGTGTTCATGCGTCCGTATGAAATGAAATAATTTGTTGTTGCTGAAGAACTTGATTTGGTGGTTGGTGTACTGATTGTCTTGTTGCTGTGTCTGCTGATTGTGCATGTTGTATGACTAGTTCCTTTTTCATGACTGCTTGTTAGTTGTCGGGTGCGTGTGTGTTGGGAACGCTCACTGAGATTTTTATCTCACCCCTTCCATCCAATTTTTTTTACAGTTAACCAGCAAGGAGAATTGAAGAGACATTATTAATATTTTGTATTAAAGCAGTTGATGTGTAATTTATAAACATAATTAGGTTGATGTAAAGTTAATTTGTATAGAGGAATTGTACTGTTGTATTCATAAGAAAGTAGAAAATGATTCGCCACTAGTTCAGTAACGTTGGTCGTTTTAAAATCAAAGATAATTATTTAGATGAGATAGTAATTTATTTGAAAAGTTATAGTTACATGATTTTCGAATGAATAGATTATGAGTTTGGCATTTTTTTTGTAATGAACAAATGGTTCGAGTTTCGTTCTTAAAACAATGAGTTTACGAAGAGAAAGTGTGATTTATTTTTTTAAAATTTTTCGCACTACACTTTTGCTATAAAATAAGCTATAGCTAAATAGGGCGTTACACAAGGGCTAATATTGATATCTTTTTGGAACCTCTGATTGATATTCCTTTCATTATCTGTAAGTTGGAGAGAATATTTCCTCCCGGTTTCTTTGATTCCATGGAGCATCTACCGGTTCACCTTGCGTATGAAGCAAGGCTTGGTGGACCAGTTCAATATAGATGGATGTATCCATTTGAGAGGTAATTATCTATTTCAATGAAGTGTTTTTCGTTCATATATATGTAGATTAATGAAGTGTTTTTCGTTCATATATATATATAGATTAATGGGTGATTATAAACGATTGGTGAAGAATAAAGCTAGAGTTGAAGGATCGATCTGCGCAGCTGTTTGCTGGTGTTTTTAGCAAACAATCACTAGTTTTATTAGAAGGTTTGTGAGATCAAACTAGAAAAATCTCAAAGCAATTGCCTCTGAATTGCGAGTGGTTTGTGTTTCAGAAAATGTAGAAAAGGGGACGATTTGCAATGATTTAACAGAATCGAAAAGAAAAGAAGCAGTAAATGGTGCGTGAATTGTAAAGAAAAGACAAATAAATTGCATTGAATCATAAAAATGGTACACGATCACGTACAGCAATTCTTCCACTCGTTTTTCGCTCTGGCTTGGAAGTTAGAGTTTCAGGAATCGGGTTGTGTATTGTGATTCGCGACCCCTGTTTCTCCTCAGAAACAGTTATTTATACAAAGGAAAAGAGGGGGAAATTTGAACTAAGTAACTGCCTAACAATTTGAAAATAAGTAACTGCTCTTACTTTCGACCAAGTAACTGCTCCTTCTTTCGACCAAAACCGCTCTATCACGCTTCGACCAACTGCTAGTCTTCAACGCATAACTGCTCTGATTTCTGTCTGTCGAAAGCCTGTGTCGATTTTCCTCTCTCTTGCTTTTGCTTCCCTGGAAACTTGTCGAGTTTACCTTGCGCATGACCATTTTCTTTGTCGAAATAATATGGTCTTTGTGAAATAAATATAAGTCAGGCCATGTTGACCATCTTTGAGTAAAATAGCTGTATACCTGATGTCACCACTGTTAAGTGTTGTTGACGTTACTCCTATCGGTGTATTACGTGGCCTTCACATTTGGCAACTTAAATGCCATGTTTTTACGCCTTCTTTATATTTATTCCAGCGTTATTTTAACTTCTTGCAACGTTGGCTTATACTTTTTCAAGTATTTACCATTTATACGCAAAATTCTTTCATCAGCGCCGATCTCTTCGACCTCATATGCGCCGTTTGAATAAACTTGTAAAATTTTAAATGGTCCTTCCCAACTTGGGGACCACTTACCAAAGACTCTATCTTTTTTATCCGTAGGCAATAGGACCTTCCACACTAGATCACCTGAATCAAAGGCTTTAAACTTAACCTTTTTGTTATAAGTTTTAGCTACCCTCTCTTTCTGTCGAATAAGCATGTCTAAAGCTAATAACCTTTCTTCGTCTAAATCAACCAATTCGTCAAGCATCATATTCCAATAATAATCAGAGGGAATCTCCCACTGTCTTTGAATTCTTGTTGATTGTAGACAAATTTCAACAGGCAACACTGCATCATGTCCAAATGTTAGCCTATAAGGAGTAGTATTGATAGATTCTTTGGGTGAATTTCGGCAAGCCCATAATGCTTGATCAAGGGTATTATGCCAATTTTTGGGTCTCTGCCCAACATGCTTTTTAATCAAATTAATAATAACTTTATTGGCAGCTTCTACTTGACCATTGGCTTGCGCATAATATGGTGTCGAAGTTAATAACTTAAAACCAATTTCAGAAGCAAACTCTACCATTTTTCTACCAGTGAAAACTGATCCCTGATCTGTAGTAATGGTTTCTGGAATTCCAAACCTATAAATGATATGATTTTGAATAAACCTTATCACTGCTTCTTGATCAACATTGGCTAAAGGTATAGCTTCAACCCATTTGGTGAAGTAATCAATTCCCACAAGGATATATCTATGGCCCTTCGACGAAGTTGGCTTTATCTCTCCAATCACATCTAGAGCCCAACCTCTAAATGGCCAAGGTTTGACTATGGCATGCAATTCATTTGCAGGTACATGTTGTATCCCAGCATGCTTTTGACACTCTTGGCACCCCTTAGCAAATTCTATGCAATCTTTCAGCATAGTTGGCCAATACATTCCTTGTCGAAATAATAACCACTTCATTTTGTGGCCTACTTGGTGTGAACCACATGCTCCACTATGTGTATCGGAAACTGCTAAATATGCCTCATTTTCACTGAGACACTTTAATAGTACTCCTTCAGGAGTCTTTTTAAACAATTCGTTTCCAATTATCACATAGCTCAAAGCTCTGTATTTTACCTTTCTATTGGTATTTCTTGTGGGATTTTGCAAATATTCCACAATAGGCCTTCGCCAATCATTATTGGTCATATTGTCAAGAGCAAAAATTTCTGCTAAATCAAAATCACCAAAAAATTGACGTTTTTCGACAACGACTAGTTCCTCGTTTGCGTTTGTTGCCCCCCAGTTTTTGGTGTTGACAATAATGACGAAGAATAGTCATTAGAAATGATCTTATCCTTTATTTCAATTAACTCTTCCAGGCTTTGTTTTGAAACTTTATAGCCTGAAGCGACTTGTGCCAATTCATTTGCCACTTGATTATCAATTCGTGGTAAATGTTCTAAGTGAACAGACTCAAATCTTTTTAACAAAGCATTGGCAACAACAAAGTATCTGATAAGGTGCTCTTTAATGCATTTGTACTCTTTTGTCAATTGTTTGACAACCAACTCAGAGTCGCCTTTTATTTCGACATGACTTGCCCCCAGCTCAAGTAAAATTTCAAGGCCTACTATTAAAGCCTCATACTCAGCTTCATTATTGGAGCAAGCATCTCGAATTTTAAACTTATACTTCGTTGGAATGTTAGTAGGAGATATTATTAAAATACCAATCCCAACTCCATGTTTATGGCTTGAACCATCAAAGTACAACCTCCAAGGATAAACGTCTACAAAACTTAATGTTTCTTCGACAACAGAATGGTCAACTATAAAATCAGCAACCACTTGTCCTTTAATTGATTTTAGAGGTTGATAAGTTAAGTTGTATTCTGACAAAGCCAAAGCCCATTTACCAATTCGGCTATGCATTATTGGTTTCGACAGCATATGCTTAATAACATCAAAATGCGAATAAACAGAAACATCAGCTGGTTTTATATATTGCTTTAACTTTGTACACGAGAAATACAAACAAAGGCACAACTTTTCTATACCTTGTTTCGGCATCATTTAAGACCCTACTGAGGTAATAAATGGCTCTTTCGACACCACTATCATCCTCCTGTGCTAACATGCTACCTATTGTTCTATCAGAAGCTGCTATATACAATTTGAGCACTTTGTGTTTAATAACAGGCAGCAAAATTGGTGGTTTCATCAAATAAGACTTGATTTCGTCGAAGGCTGCTTGATGCATTGGTTCCCATTTGAACTCTTCTTCCTTCTTCAGTCTTAACAATGGCGAAAAAACTTGTGTTCTGCCACTTAGATTTGATATAAACCTTCGAAGGAAATTGATTTTTCCCAGCAACGACTGAAGCTCCTTTTTGGTCGAAGGGGCCTTCGTTTCCATAATTGCCTTAGTCTTATTTTGATTGATTTCAATTCCTTTTTTGTGCACTATAAAACCCAAGAAATCACCTGCACGTACACAAAAGGCACATTTTAATGGATTTAATTTCAATCCATATTTCCTCATTCTTTCAAAAGAACGGCGGAGATGGTCTAAATGACCACTTTCTGAGGAAGATTTAACCACCACATCATCTATGTATACTTGCATAAAATCATCAATAAAATCATGAAACATAGAATTCATGACCCTCTGATATGTAGCACCAGCATTCTTTAATCCAAAGGGCATTACTACCCATTCATAAACACCCAATGCCCCCGGACATCTAAAAGCAGTTTTCGACACATCCTCTTTAGCAATGAAGATTTGATTATACCCAGAATAACCATCGAGCATACTAAGATAATCAAATCCTGCTGCTGAATCTATTAGCATTTCTGCCACAGGCATTGCGTATTCATCTTTGGGAGTTGCATTATTTAAATCCCTAAAATCTATGCAAACTCTAAGAGTTCCATTTTTCTTTATTACAGGAACTATATTGGCTAACCATTCGACATACCTGGCAGTTCTGATGAATTTGTTTCTGAATAGCCTTTCGATTTCCTCTTTGATCTTAGCCAACACTTGAGGAGCAAATCTTCTTGGCACTTGCTTCACTGGTTTCTTCCCTGGTCGAATTGGTAATTGCATTTCCACTACTTCTCGACTCAACCCAAGCATTTCGTCGTAATCCCAAGCAAAGCAGTCTTTGAACTCCCTTAGCAATGTGATGACTTGGGTTTGTAGAGAAGCATCAATATTTGCACTAATATAAGTTGGCCGTTTTATTGAGCCATTTCCCAAATCAACTTCTTCTAACGGGTCTTGAGCTTGCATATGCTTTGCCGAATCTCTAGGATCCTTTTCAAAACCTAATGGATCATCATCATAAATACAGTCAAGTCTTTCATTTATGACTATACCATTTTCTTCATGTAACTCACTGGCTTCGGCAGCCATTGTTTGTTGAATAATTTCGGCCTCTATAGCCGCTTTAAACTTGTTTTCGGCCATATAAGCCGTAATTTTGTCCCATGCGTTGGGCACTGACATAAGAACACTTTTAAGAACCAGTGTTCCACCCCGTTGGTCGAAGAACACCATCAGGATAGACACTATCATCTCCCATTATTTCTCTTTCCCAAACAAAACCATAATTTGGGTCAAGATGAACTGAGGCAAGAACATTATCCGCAGGAACATATGCCTCATTAGAAGATGAACATGGCGCAATCTTCGCCATTTGTTTCTCAAAATTTTTCTTGGTAACTTGGTTCACATCAGCACGGAAGTAGCTCTGATCGGCTTCAACATACTCTACCAAACCATCTTCCTTCCACATTACTAAACGTTGATGCAAAGTTGAAGGGACAGCACCAACTCCATGGATCCACTCTCTACCAAGGAGTAAATTAAAATTCGCTTTAGAGGCTATCACTAAGAACAATGTAGTCCTCTTTATGGAACCAACGATTAAGTCCACCTCAATGGCCCCCAAAGAATGGCCAGTTTTGCCTTCATAGTTGCTTAAGACAATGTTATGTGGCCTGAGGTCAGTGTCGAACTTACCAATCTTCTTCAAAAGACCATGTGGCATTAAATTCACTGCAGCTCCACCATCCACTAACACTTTGTTAATTCCAACACCATTGACTTTGGCTTGGACATACAGGGGTTTCAAGTGGTTTTGCATACTCATATCCGGCTTCTCAAAGGTAGCCATTTGTTCTTCGACACAACCATCGTTCATCACATAGTAACACACTGGCTTATGATGAGCCATATCCTCTGTGAAATCCTCTTCAACATCATTTGGTACTGTGATAACATCGTACTCAAGAGGCAGTATTGATACCACATTGCAAACAACGTCGAAATCATCTTCAGAATCATCAAAATCAGACTCCATGTCTTCATCCATGTCGAAATCTTTCACTGTTGACAATGGAGGAAATATTCTTTCAAGAGCAGGCCTTCTTGGCTTTTCTGTTACCACAGCCTTGCCTTTGGCCTTATTCGCTGCACACACATGACTAGCAACATCAGCATTCCTCTTTGTGGCAACTTCAGCTTTGTGAACCTCACTCTTCGCCACTATTATGCTGCGTGGAACTTGATTATTAGCCAAATGACTCGGAACCTTGTTAATGTCAAAGTGTGCCTTCTTCTTTTGTTGTCTTTGGTAACGACGCCACTGTGTTCTAGTCATGGGGTTCTTACCCTTATAGTTATTCTTATAATTAAACTTAGTAGCATCAGTACCTGGCTTGACAGCTTTAGCACGTTGATTATTGGGCACCCACGCTTCGACAGGAGCACCAGCACTTGGGACAAAGGATTTATTTGTTGACAGCTTCAAATACCCTTTCGCTGAGGACTTCTCCTTAGCAAATTGTCGTTTGCTTGTTGAAGGCTTTGTTGACACATTAGCCTTATAGCCAGGAAGGTCTCCCTTTGCAAAGTCAAATTTCGACCTGTTATCAAGCCATTTTCTTTTACGTTGTTGTTGATCCTGATAACCTTCGACAGCTTTGGCTGCTTCTTTGTCGAAGACAGCGCTGCACCTTGGGCAAAGCATAACTTCAGAGTTATTCCACTTACACCGATTGAGGAAATCTATCAATTCTTCCTCAGCCTTTGGATACACAGCATGTATCTTCCCATCATATTCTTTTAGGGTCACTTCCTGTTTCTTACCTTCAGCATACATAAAACCTTTTAATTTTTCGGTGGCAGTCTTGACACACTTAGGAGGGTCTGCCATTTGAGCATCCACCATGCCTACATCAGCTTCGACAGGTTCAGAATACATAGCTTCAGCCTTAGGCAATGGGTCAACATCAATCTGCATAGGAGCTTTCATTTTCTTATCAGCAAATTTGAGTCTTCCTTCGTCAACTGCTTTTTGCACAATATCCCTGAAAAGCACACAACGGTCAGTGTTATGTCCCAAAAAATTATGGAACTTACAATAACCCTTTTTCTTTCTTTGGTCAAGAGTGGGTATTTTAAGGCCTTTAGGCACTAATATTTGACCATCAGTTACTAAAAGATCAAAAATTTCATCACATTTAGTAACATCAAAAGTATAAGTCTTTGGCATAAATCTATCATTCTTAGGCTCTACAGGGTTATTCCCATTCGCAGGCCTTAATAATTTACAGGTATAAGGAGGACCAGGCTTAAGTTCAGCCACGTCTATCTCCTCTTGTTCGACATTACCATATGTAACGTCAAATTCTTCTTCAACATATGCCACTTTTTCTTTTTTATGATACCTATTCGACCTAGATTTTTCCTCTCTAAGCCTTTCAACTTGTCGAACTCTATCAGCCAAATGAGCCATATCTCGCAAATGAGATGTGTCTAATTTCTTTCTAATTGAGTAATCAAGGCCACCAGCAGCCATTTCGACAAGCTCATGTTCAGGGACTTGTGTAAAGCAACGAGATTTCAACAGCCTAAATCTGTTTAAGTAATCATCAATAGTTTCAGGCATTTTGCGCCGAACACTAGCCAATTCTTTAAGACTAATTTTCGACTGGCCCATGTAAAACTGTGCATGGAATGCCTTTTCTAATTGCCCCCATGTGAACATAGAACCAGGGGGTAAGGTCGTGAACCAAGTGAAAGCATTTTTAGTTAGAGAATTTGGAAAGTATTTCATCTTCAAATTCTCATTTTGTGCTAAGTCCTCAGCCTCAGTCAAGAAACGAGCAATGTGTTCGACTGTGGACTCATTTGTATCACCACCAAACTTAGTAAACTTGGGAACTTTCCATCCCCTTGGTAACTCAGTTTGTAATACGTATTCACATAATGGTGATACGAAGTTAGGCCTTTGTAAACCTATGTTAAGGCCATTTTGCGCCAAAATAGTTTCGACTAAAGTGGCTATATTGTTTTCTGCGCCAACATTGTGTTGTTGCACTTGTCGAACAACTTCATCAGCGTTCTGGTGTCTATTTACCAAAACTACTTCAGGGACGTGGTTTACTGCCCTTTGTAGTTCGCCTACAATTGTGGACGCTTCGACTGCAACTGCTTCTTGGGGGTTAACTGGCGACGCATTACCCGCAATAATAGGAACTTGCCTATTATTAACCGCTGGAGCCCCAAAGAAATTTGCAATCCTACTCATCTGATTTGCCAACATTTGGTAACTGTTATTGGTATTTTGAATCAATGGATTGAAAACTGTACCAATTTGTTGGGTAAGCATATTAACCATATCGTGATTAATCTCGTCTACTTGCTGTCTCAAGGCCAACAAAGACGTATTGGTTAATGCTGGGGGATTCTGACCAAATACACTCTCAGGAGAGACATGTGTAGGGGAAAAGGTCGAAATATGTGGCATTCCAGTAGGCATGCCATACATTCCCAAAGGAAATGGGGGTAGATGCACGTTATTCAAACGTGGGTCTAAACCGTTTCCCATTGCCATGTAAGAGTTATGAAGCCCTGCACTTAACGGCAAAGACATAGGCAAAGATGCCATTTCTGACTGCGTTGAACCAACATTAGTCATTGATAATGAAGGAACAGTTGTCGACGATGATGGTCCTGCGCTAATGCTCGCAGAATCCATTGTTGTTCCTTGCCCTTGTGAAACCACAGGGTTGGAACTAGACGCATTACTCGTACTAGAACGAACCATTTTACCACTTCTTAAGTGCATACAACAGGGAATACAAATAAGGAAGTACGAAAATGAACAAAATCAAAGGCAAAGTCCCACTGGGCGTGCCAATTTGTTTGCTGGTGTTTTTAGCAAACAATCACTAGTTTTATTAGAAGGTTTGTGAGATCAAACTAGAAAAATCTCAAAGCAATTGCCTCTGAATTGCGAGTGGTTTGTGTTTCAGAAAATGTAGAAAAGGGGACGATTTGCAATGATTTAACAGAATCGAAAAGAAAAGAAGCAGTAAATGGTGCGTGAATTGTAAAGAAAAGACAGATAAATTGCATTGAATCATAAAAATGGTACACGATCACGTACAGCGATTCTTCCACTCGTTTTTCGCTCTGGCTTGGAAGTTAGAGTTTCAGGAATCGGGTTGTGTATTGTGATTCGCGACCCCTGTTTCTTCTCAGAAACAGTTATTTATACAAAGGAAAAGAGGGGGAAATTTGAACTAAGTAACTGCCTAACAATTTGAAAATAAGTAACTGCTCTTACTTTCGACCAAGTAACTGCTCCTACTTTCGACCAAAACCGCTCTATCACGCTTCGACCAACTGCTAGTCTTCAACGCATAACTGCTCTGATTTCTGTCTGTCGAAAGCCTGTGTCGATTTTCCTCTCTCTTGCTTTTGCTTCCCTGGAAACTTGTCGAGTTTACCTTGCGCATGACCATTTTCTTTGTCGAAATAATATGGTCTTTGTGAAATAAATATAAGTCAGGCCATGTTGACCATCTTTAATGAAGCCTGTCGAAATTACAGGCTAATAGCAGCTTACCTACACCGTGAAACAATTTATTTTTGTTCACATTATTTCAACAACTTTATGTTGTCAACAAATAATAGAAACCAAATGGAGGTTGAAGAAGAAAGACACCCGCTCACTTTATCTGTATTTAGCAAACCTGGTTGCCCCTCAGGAAAGAAGTCAAACAACTACTTATCAGATAAAGAGCATAAATCAGCACATGTTCATGTCTTGATCAATTGCACTGAAATTAAACCATATCTTGAGTAAGTATGCTCCACGACCTCCGTCTCCATCTGGCCCCGGATGATGAGATCTAACATGATCTCTAGGGTTTAGGATCTAGAAATATGACAACTAAAATGATTTCTCACAAAAACTCAAAAACAAAAGATGAATACTTACTTGAAAAAGGAAGAAAATGCAAACATGGAGGAGTTGGAAATGGTATTGGAGATTGAAGATCACCACACCTTTCTTGGAAAGGTGATAAGATCACACTATCCTTAGGATCTCCTAGCCTCAAGGATGTGAGCTTTAGGTTCTCATCTCAAGAACCAATGAGAACTTCATGATGAACCTCACCTCTCATATGCATGGAACTTGTCCTCTCACCTCTCACTCTAGGTATTTGACTTTCACTTTGCAAAATGAGGAAATGATTTCATTCAACATAAGAGTTCTAGGGTTTACAAGGAAAGGGAAAACATTTATATGTTGGGTCTAATGGATCCTAAGCCCAACATATAATCCACTAAAGAAAATGAAAATAAGGCCCATGGCCACATCAAAGTAACTAGAAGCCTTAGCATATTCTAAATGGCCAACAAAGCTCAAAACCAAATGTTCATTACAAATAAAAATGAAGTCCTAAATATATTGGAAAGCAAATACAAAGAAATAGGAAACACTAGAGTTTGGGTATTCTAGAAATTCCCTAAGGTATCCTTGGTCACCTTTAGTGTGTCCTTGTCAATTATCAAGGTGGACACACTAAAGTATATTCCCTTTGAATGAGGAAGATCCTTCCATGAATGAAGACTCTTGACTTGTTGTTCCATTGCCTTGAGCTTTCCTCTAGTGATAGGTCCCATGATGGGGGCTTGGCTCGCATCATACCCTTCCTCTTGAATTTCACTTGTCCCCAAGTGAGCTTCATGTTGAATACCTACATCAAAGAGGGACAAAAGTCACTTATTTTGAAAGTAAAAGACAACTAAACTAATGCAAGAATTACTTAGACTCCATCGGGATCAAAAGGAAAGTGAGTGACCCCAAATAAAAGTCTAATCATGAAAATGCCAAGCACTAGTTTCAACACAATCCAAAGCATGGTAAACTTCCAAGCAAAAGAAAAGGACCTAGAGAAAGGAATGGAGAAAAGATGAAGAATATTATACCTTTTCAATTAAAAAACATTAAGCACATTCTCCATTACCTTGGTCTTACCATTAAGTGGAGTGCCTTTGGAAGCACCATCACTATTAAAGTTGCCTACCACAATTCACTTGTAATGTGCTTGTCCTCATGTATCTCACAATTCTCATGTTTAGAGGCATTATGGTGCTCTTGGCCACCATCAAGCTTTTCACCTTTTAAATTTATGTGCTCTTCCAATGCTTGTGAAACATCATTATTTGCAAGTGCCTCAAATGGAACATCATCTTCACTAACCTTATAAGAGGAATCAACAAAACTAGAAGAAAAATTAGCATTAGTGGTCAAGCAAACAAAATCATTAGAAGATGAGAGTTCGGATGGCTTTTCCAACAATGGTTCAAGTTCCTCCCTACTTCCAATTTTTGGAACCTCTTTAGAAGTTTCCATCATTAGGGGCTCTCGGCCAACCCTAGTTGCTACATCCTCCCCATTGATTTTAACATTCATTTCATTTGCTTCTTCCTCTATTTTCTTCTTCAAAGAAATTTGGTCCTTAAGCATTTCATGAAGGCTAAGAGAAGTAAGATTAATTTCCAAAGTTTCATGCCTAAAATAGTACTTGTTAGCATATCCATCATAGAGTACTTTTTTATCATGTTTCCATGGCCTACCTAGGATTAGGTGGGCGGTCTCTATAGGTACAACATCACATAAAACTATGTCTTTGTAACTATCAGTAGAAAAACTAACAAACACTTTTTTATTCACAAGAACTTCTTCTTTATCTTTATGCAACTTGAGCATATATGGTGTTGGATGATCAAAAGTGTGAAGGTTGAGTTTTGTAACTAAACGAGTGCTAGCCATATTAAAACAACTCTCACCAACTACTTGGAAACAACATACACTATTTTCAACACGACATCTTGCATGGAACAAAGAAGAAGTAATAGCAATAGGAATAGAAGTAGAGATTTTATCCTTACCTTTTGGCACCATGGCCGAAGCTTTATCATTTTCAAATTTAGATCTAAAAACTTCTTCCATGTTTGTATTGGTGTCCCTCATTCTATGCCTCCTTTCATGCTCTTCCTCATCAACATACTTATCTCTTATATACCTTCTTTGATCCTCATCATATTTATATTTTCTAGGCAAAATTACACTAGAGGACCTTTAAGTTATTTATTTGTAACAAGTTGGACCTTTAAGTTTTTTTTGTAACAAATAGGCCCTTTTAATGATTTCTCTAGCTTATATATTTTGATGTAATGCTACTTTATATATTGTGACTACTCTAGCTTATGTATTTTGATGCAAACAAACATATTTTGGTGTATTTTGATGTAATGAACGATATTACATTTTACTAAAAGGGCCAACGGTGTCAACGTCAGGTAACTTAAAGAGCCTATTTGTTACAAATAAACTTAAAGGGCCAACTTGTTACAAATAAATAAGTTAAAGGTCCCCTGGTGTAATTTTGCCTATTTTCTATACCTCCTTACATAGTATTCATGAGGAGAATCACGTCTCTTAGGGGAAAGAAACATTGTAGGTGAACTCATTGGGCTTCCTTTGTACCCTTCATCCATCAATCAAGTCCAATGTAGTACCTACAAGAAGAGTTAGAAAATAACAACAATTTCCAGCCACCAATAAGTCCTCACAAGTGTATTTAGCTTACCAAATTTCACTCCACTCGTGTTTAGGCTTTTTAGGAAAAATGCTCTACACTCAAGGGTTTTTTTGGGCACACAAGTGTAAAATAGGGTCACTCAAATCACTCTATTCTCCTTTAGATCTTGAAAAGGAACCCTTAAGCTTCTATCCAATCCTTGATGTTGATGTTACTATAGAGCCCAAGGAAGATATGATCAATCACCAAGAGAAACAAGAAGAAAGAGACAACTATGACAAAACTAAGATTTTTTTTTTGAGACACAAAAGAAAAAAAAACAAGAAACAAAAATTTTTAAAAGGCTAAACCAAATTTAGAGCATTTAAAGACAAATTTAAACTATGAAAAGAGACTCAAAAGAGTGCTAGCAATGCACCAAAGAAATTGCAACAAAGTGAGCAAATAAGCCTCCAAGGCAGAGTTTGACATTAGTTAATTAGTTGTTAAAAATCTTTGTTAAAAATCTTTGTTAATTAGTTTACAAATCTTTGTGTTATTTTAAAAATCATTGTGTTATTTTTACATTAGTTAATTAGTTTGCAATTTTTGAAAATGTATTTCATTTTACAGAGTTTGAAGGCAGGACGCCCTATCACTGCTCCTGAGCTTCATAGAGTCACCCATTTGAGGAAATGAATTAATGAGTATGTTGATGATCGCACCAAGATGACTCAAGGTAAATATACAACTTAATTTGTATTACATAAAGTTGCTTTGTTAAAATGGAGCGCTAATTATGCTATGTTCTGTGGTTATGCAAAACAGGAGCAGATTAATGAGATCATGTCTCAGCTGACTCAGGGGAGCTGGGACCCTGCCTCACTTGGTGAACTTCCTCCTGAGATGAGAGATCTTGTAAACTTGAATTGGGAGAAATTAGTTGGTTGGTACAAGGGTCGTCTGTATGGTACTGGGCCAATGGCTCCTATTATGGGTACTAAGGGCTCGTCTGGGGCCGGGAGCAGTAGAGGATGCAGTCGACCAGCTGCTACTAAGTCAGATGCGGACACAGAGCAGCTTAGGCAGGAGCTGCTCTCTACTCAAAAGCAGCTGATGGATACTCAAGAGGAGGTCAGGGGCTGGAGGGCAGACCATGCGAAGGTGCTGAGGAGGCAGGAGCTGATGTATAACTATTTTAAGAGCAAGAATTTGTTTCCAGATGAGGAGGAAGATCAGGAGCAAGCTCAGGAGTTAGAGGAGTCTGAGGGCAGCTTTTAGGATAGTTTGATATTTAAGTACTTTTTTATTCGGATTTTATGTTATTTTTGATTCGGATATTATGTTGTTTTGATTCAGATTTATATTATGTTGATTTGAATTTTAATTAAAACTGTTTTAGTTATTTCAATCAGGTATAAAAGCAGGTCTATCAATAAAAAATAGGTTTAAAAAAAATTTTAATTTTTTTTTTTGGGATTAGCGAGGGAATAGTGGACGCGTGGCTGTCAGACCTTGGCCACGTGTTTCTGATTATTAGCGAAGGATTCAAATCTCTCGCTAATTAACGAGGGAATTAGCGAGGGAAATTCCCTCGCTAATTAGCGAGGGATTGGGGTCATTTTGCGAGAGAATTTTCCCCCGCTAATCCCTGATTTTTTTTTTGTAGTGTCTAATTACCCATTTTTTAAACATCTTGTACGTGCACCATCTATCAAAGTGGCGTGCATTTTAGACACTTGATTTATTTGACTTTTTGCTTTTGAGCATTGAAACCATGGTAATGATCTTTCGGGAATGGATTCTCTAGCATTGAGATCAGGAATAGGTCCTAACATCTACGTCGGGATTCGAACTCACGTCCTTATGGAATGTGAGCTGAATCCTCACCAACTCGACCACCTTTCGTTAGTTATGATTGATGACCACATGTCACAGGTCATGGATATGGAGATATCAAATCAAATTAAACACATATATAAATATGAGGAGTAATAGATATACTCTATTGACCCACCATGAGAATGCTACATATAATTGTTATGTAAGCAATTCTCATGTAACCATTATGAGTAATCCTTTGACTTAAAATCACCATAATCCCTACATGAGAAGTTGTACACTTTAGAGCCATCAAACATTGTCCGTAACGGGACAATCATAATGGTGATATTGCGTTTATTGCTATTTAGGAGTCTACTCGGTAACTCGGGGATCGAGAAATAAATAATTGAACATTTCAACTTTGCAAGGATGACACAAATTATGACTTGCATTCAGTTAGACATTTGGACGAAGGGATAGTTATTGCACGATAAATAATGATCGCTGAAAGGTTAAAATTGGATCACTGATTTTCTCATGACTTGGTTAGCAATGATGCGTTGTTATGTGCACACACATAGCTCCTTTATCGACACCTCGGAGCTCCCATTCTTCTTCACTACTACTCCCAATCGAACATCGGAAAGGTAGAAGGTCAGAAGTGGAACAGGGGTGAAAGACACTGTCGATTGAGCAAACTTCATTAGAATCCCAGGAATAAAGGTCAGCGATGCTCGAGCTAAGGCTGGTGTCGCCCTATGGTGCCGTACCAGGGCCACTTTGTTCTTCAGCCCTGGCCTGATTATCAACCCCCACATTGAAATAATTCTACCATGCAGGATCAATATGATCTTCCTTGGCAACCCTACGCAACTCGCCCAACCCTGAGAAGGTACTCGGTAACGTAATGCCTAAAATACCCTAAATATTAAGGGCTATTATTTACTAGTACTGTCGTTGACATAATGAAATCACGGGCTATTGTTGACATAATGAAATCACGTTTGTTGATTGGCCGCTTCATACAATTCACTACTCAAACAATCATCATACAGAATTAAATTTCTAAATTTCTAATGCATATACCAAAAGTTCTTCTTTTAATAAATTAGAAAACACAAAATTTATTAATATATAGTTTGCAATTTTGCATCATGCATGCATAACTTATTCTTTTTCTTCTGATCTTGAAGATATGTCGATAATTCCCCACCCCGCCATCACAATCCAAATTTCCTTTTTTCACATAGGGATTCGAGTTAAATACAATACTACTTTTTGAAAAAAAAACTTAAGAAATAAAAATAAGATATAATTCAAGTTAAAGGACTAAAAATATAATTAGATAGAACTATTAATTTTGAATGACAAAATGTCTTGCTAAACAGCTACCACGAGCTTATCTGCTATAAATTATCCGCTATAAGCTAGCGGTTTGGCTTTGCCAAACAAAGCCTTAATCAAACTTTTATAAAATTTATTCGTTCCTCAAAGCGATACAAATGAATTCACTTACAACACCTATTCATTGAGTGTGACTTTGCTTCTACGGTGTGGTTAAGAAGGTGAAGTATATGAAGTTATAAATGCACAAGCACAACCCAAATTCATACGATAATTTGGTTTTAAAAAAAAAAGCACAATTCTAATTCTTTGGTTCCTTATTTCATTTAAGAGTTTAGCTATGTGATTATTGGATTTTAATCAAGTTTGTTTGATTATTTATTTACCGAATCAACATTCCTAATTATTAATTAGTTGATTTTTTTTTGACCAAGTTAGTTAGGAGGTGATAAATGGCATCTTCCAGCAGTTTTTTTTAATCATTTCTAATTATCAATCGTTGAGTTTTTGTTTTAAAAAAACAAATTGTTGATTATCCTTTATATATATTTAAAGATAAATTCGTTTTTTTCCAAAATGGATTTATCTTTAAATTAAATATATCCATTTATTCACATAATTCCATTTTTAATCTGTTGTTTAAAGATAAATCCACTTTTTTATATTTTTCCAAACCTAATTTACCTAAGCAACACATAATTCTGTTTTGGCAAATTTATAATAAGAGATTTATCTACTTATTGGATAAATCCGTTTTGAGAATATTCAAAACGATTTATCTAATAAATAGATAAATCCGTTGTGTATTAAAAAATAACCTTTTTTTATTTAATTTTTAAAAAAAGGTTATAAAACCAACATAAGGTTATGCAATTTTTTTTAGATTTTTTGGAGATTATGAAAAGTTAAAAAAATTAATAAAAATAGTACCTTCTAGGGGAGTCTTGATCCCTGATTTTTCTTTTCGGATTTAATGGCTGTGGTTTCATTACAATCGGAGTAGGTTGCCCGAAAACAGATTTTTTTGCCTAAATTATTCACACAACGTACAACATCGTCACGTGTTAACGAATATCTACACACTAAACGGAACCAAAAGACGACTAATATTCATATCTATTTTATTTATATTTTTTAAAAAATTAATTTTAATTTTTTAATAGATTTATCACTTCTATTTATTAATTATTTTACAAAACGGATTTATCTATTTATTACATAAATTTATTTTGAAAAAATTTAAAATAGATTTATCTAATAAATAGATAAATTTGTTATTAAAAATAAAAATAAAAACGGATTTATCTATGGTGGGGTTAAATCCGTTATGCATTGTTTTTCTAAAACGGATTCATCTAACTAAAAGATAAATCCGTTTTTGTTTTTTTTTCCTAAAACGGATTTAACTTTTAATAAGATAAATCTGTTTTAATTTTTTTTCCCAAAACGGTTTTACCTTTTACTTTGATAAATCCGTTAAAGACCAATTGACGATGGTATTTTCGGAATAACAAAAATTGTGGGGGTATAGGACTATATTATGGGGGTAAAAAAAATCCAAAATGCAGCCCAACCACAACAACAACTCAGAGACAGATAAATCCGTTCGACAACTCAGAGATAGATAATTCAAAATGCAGCCCAAACACAACCACCACCATCCCTCACAACCAGAACAACAACAACAACACAACACCTCCTCCGTTCGACACGGGGAAACAACGGTGGCCCTGCCACAGTCTCTCTCCATTATCGGTCCACAGTGAGTCAGGGACAGATTTAGGAATCTAAGAGAGGGAGGGCTAATTAAAAATAAGAATTTTAAATTTGTAGGTAAAAACGTAGGATGATAAAACTAAATTTGTGTGATCTACAAATAGAGAAACTGATTGATTTGAAATAAAAAGCTTGAGAAATAAAAATAAGATATAATTCAAGTTAAAGGACTAAAAATATAATTAGATAGAACTATTAATTTTGAATGACAGATGTCTTGCCATACAGCTACCACGAGTTTATCTGCTATAAGCTAGCGGTTTGGCTTTGCCAAACAGAGCCTTAGTCAAACTTTTATAAAAATTATTCATTCCTCAGAGCGATACAAATAAATTCACTTACAACAACTATTTTTTTTTATATAAAAAGGGGCAAAGAGCCCAAAAGCGATTACACTGAAATTAAACGAGAAGTAGAAACTCCAATGACATCATCAGCAACATACTGCCTAACACTATCAGGAGGAGTCTCGAATAGCACCTAAGGATTGTTCTCCATCAAGCTACATCCCAAATTATCAAGTTTGTTTGATTATTTATTATTTATTTACCGAATCAACATTCCTAATTATTAATTAGTTGATTTTTTTGACCAAGTTAGTTAGGAGGTGATAAATGCCATCTTCCATCAGTTTTTTTTATCATTTTAATTTATTTTGCGTTGCCAATCAATCATTGATTTTATTTTTTTAAAAAAACAAATTGTTGATTATCCTTTATATATATTTATCAATTGAAAAGTGTTTTCTTTTTTCAACTTCCCCAACTAACGTAAAGTCACTAGATATTTTCAAGCTATTACATAAATAATTGATTGTGTCAAAAATTCAAGTGAGACGTAAAGCCTAAAACTGAAGAAGAACTTAAGAAGAGAAAGCGACTTATATAGGTTAACTAGTGTACAGAATATATATATATATATATATATATATATATATATATATATATATATATATATATATATATATATACTAGTATACCTGCCCGTGCGATGTACGGGGAACATTTAGGGTTACATTGGTCATAACAAAAATACAAATTATTAAATTATTAATTTACCCACCCACACACATATATGTAGTATTGTTTAATTGATTTATGTTTGTCAAATATATTAAAGACATTTTTTACCAAGAATGTGTGAGGAATCATAATTATAATGAATTAATGAATCAATATTATAAACACATTTATATTTTTATCTTTTGACGTTAGTACGATGCATCGTTTCATATTTTACAGTTATTAAAATGTGTCATTCGTGCTGTATTGGTTAATAGCAGTAATGATGTATTTGCAGTATGTAATATAGATTTTTTGAATATAAAAAATATAATGATTATTCAAGATATTATGAATTAGTCAGGAAAAAAATATCTTAAATTTTTTAATGGCGTGCCTATATAAAGGGTGTCAAAAATAAGGCAATGACAATATCATAATATGTCATCATAATTAGGGCTGGAAATGGGGCGGGGTGGGGCCGTGGAGTACTTCCTCGCTCCCCGTCCCCGCCTCCCATATCCCCATTCCCCGTTTTGGGGAGTTTTCCTACCCATCCTCGTCCCAGGGTCCCCGCGGGGACCCCAAGAATTTATTCAAAATTTGTAAAAATTAAAATTAAAATATAATAAAACTGAAAAAATGTATAAAAGTAAGACTAAAAGATAAAAGTTTAACATTAAATATAAAAAAAAATATAA
The DNA here is from genome assembly GCA_963573325.1 of Astragalus glycyphyllos. Lineage (NCBI taxonomy): Eukaryota > Viridiplantae > Streptophyta > Magnoliopsida > Fabales > Fabaceae > Astragalus > Astragalus glycyphyllos. The sequence goes on along the minus strand of OY754313.1, from coordinate 52,615,624 downwards.
ATTAGTCTTGCTTTGATATTTTAATATTTAAAAAGTATAAGGGTAAGAATAAAAATATAAAAATGAGTAAAATTTAATATTTTATTTATATTTTTTTTTTGACAAGAACAAACTTAATTCATTTCATTAAACAGAATTGTTTCAATACAGGTTGGAATGAAATCAAAAACGTGGGAACTAGCAAACAATCTTGATGCCCGTGCTAACGTATGAGCAACAAGATTAGCTTGTCTCCGAATATAGCTAACCTCAAAGCTAGGAAAAAGACGTAATCTATTACGACAATACAATAAAATAGTACCAAGCTCGGTATTCGGCAAAGGCTCTACCTTCAAGCCATTTACAACTGGAGCACAGTCCAGTTCAATGGAAACAGAAGATAGCCCCAAAGCTTCCAACCAAGCCAATGCTTCCTTAAGACCAATTGCCTCCGCTTCTTGCGGTGTTGGGACTCCATGGAACCACATAGTTTTGCCTCTATAGAAATCACCTGTGGACGTTCGAATACACAAACCAATACCATATTTGTTGTCTTCCGCAAAAATTGCCGCATCGACGTTACATTTTAAAGCTCCTGCTGCTGGCCGAACCCACCTCAATACCCGTGGCAGCTGCTGGCCCGAGAGCACAGGAGGATGGTGTTGTTGCTGGCGCGCTCCAAACCAAGCGTCAAACATATCCTTCGCGGTGTGAACGACTTGCTCAACCGGTTGTAACACCCCAGCCCAAACCTTGTCATTACGGCGACGCCAAAGAGCCTAAATACCCATTAAAAACCTGTTTCTACTAGTCACGGACAACGAACCCAGCATCGAAAAAATGGCATCACGCAGAGTTGCTGCGTTTTCTGCTGCAACCCGAAAGGGCAGCAACAAGTCCAGCTTCTGCCACACTTCCTGTACAGCGCTACACTCCAAAAAAACATGACTATCTGTTTCCTCTTCTTGTTCGCAAAAAGGACACAAAACGGTGCAATCAACATGTCTCTTAACCAAGTTACTACGAGTAGGAAGACACCCCCTAGCAAGCCTCCAAATTAATAATTTAACTTTCGGTGGAACGCCCGCTTTCCAAATGGACATCCAATCACCGTCAATTCTAGCATGTGAATTATTAATAATTTCCGGAGTATCCATAAGCGCATAGTAAGCCGAGCGAACCGAATAAAGACCGGACCGACTCCGCCACCAAGATAATTTATCTTCCTCCAAGTCACTGTACCTTGGCATGCTTTTGATGAGCATAGCCTCTTCTTGACAAAAAAGTTGATCAATTAAGCCATAATTCCAACCACTATTGTCTTGGTTCATCAAGTCCTTAACCCTCATTTCTTCCATCCCTTGAGCCATAGGTGATCTAACAAAGCTATCACTACGTCCCTTCAACCACGGATCTCTCCAAACTGAAATTTTGTCGCCATTCCCAATTCTCCAACGTGCCCCCAAATTCACAACTACCCGGGAAGAGAAGATACTACGCCAAACAAAGCTGGGATTATGGCCCAAGCGAGCCCCCATAAAGTCATCATTAGGATAATATTTAGCTTTAAAGATTCTACTTACAATAGTATCTGTACGAGTAGCAAGATGCCATGCCTGCTTCCCCAGCATTGCCAAATTGAAGCCATGAAGATGACGGAAGCCCATACCTCCAAACTCCTTTCTAACCGACAGCTTCTCCCAACTCAACCAATGAATACCCCTCCTCGTGCCACGGTTCGTACCCCACCAAAATGAATTCATCATTCTTTCAAGCTCCTCACCCAGTGTAGATGGAAGCATGAAGGTGCTCATACAATAAGTTGGAATGGATTGAGCAACTGACTTGATTAAGACTTCCCTGCCAGCCTTAGATAAGTGCTTCCCCGACCAATGATGTATCTTCCTCCAAATCCGATCCCTCAGGTAGCCAAAGAGTTGTTTCTTGTTTCTTCCAATCATAGACGGAAGTCCCAAATATTTGCCCGTTCCAAGACATTCTGTGACTCCCAATATAGCTGTAACATCAAAGCGAGCCTCCTGTGAAGTATTCCTGCTAAAATAAATTTCAGATTTTTGTAAGTTAATAGCTTGCCCCGATGCTCTCTCATAGGTGTTAAGAATATCCTTGAGATGCCTACTCTCTCTAGCATCGGCTCTGCAAAACAAGAAACAATCGTCAGCAAAAAGGAGGTGTGAGAGAGAAGGAGCCCCTCTGCACACCTTCACACCATGAATATCCCCTCTGCTCTCAGCTCTCTGTAGTAAAGTAGTGAGACCCTCTGCACACAATATAAATAGGTAAGGTGACAGTGGGTCACCCTGCCTCAGTCCTCTCCCTGGAATGATAGGTCCCACTTTTTCACCGTTTATCATAACTGAGTAAGTAACTGTTTCCAAACACATTTGCATCCACCGAACCCATTGGTCATCAAATCCCATCTTCACAAGAATACGCTGCAAGTAGACCCAATCCACTCTATCATAAGCCTTACTAATATCAATTTTTAGCGCCAGCTCCCCCTTCTTCCCCGTTGTTTTGCACTTCAATTGATGTAATGTTTCAAACGCCACCAACACATTATCAAGAATAGATCGATTTTCCACGAAGGCAGATTGTTCAAGAGCAATAAACTTTGGAAGTAGAGGTTTTAATCTATTAGCAAGTACCTTCGAGATAATCTTGTAAATGACGTTGCAAAGAGAAATGGGCCGAAGATCTTTCATAGACGTAGGATTCTCCACCTTTGGAATTAGCACAATATTAGCATCATTTATATTAGGGGGGAATTCGCCCATGACCAGCCACTCCCTACCAATATTAAACAACTCCACTCCACATAAATTCCAGAACCTCTTGAAGAAAGTCGGATTTAACCCATCCGGTCCTGGCGCTTTGTCGGAATGCATTTGAAAAAGAGCTTGTTTGAATTCTTAAATCTCAAGAGGACGCACCAATAAGTGATTATCATTATCCGATACCCGTGGCTGAACATGATCAATAACGCTCCCATAATCACCTCCCCCACCATGAAAAAGATTTGCGAAATAACCCCTAGCCACTGCGCAAATATCCTGCTGGTCCGTCACTTCCACACCATCCTCTGTAACTAGCTTTGAAATGTGATTCCTTCTCCGCCGTGCACTAGCCATCGCATGAAAGAAGCGAGAGTTAGTGTCCCCGTCACGCAACCAATATACCTTAGCACGTTGTCTCCAAAAAGCCTCCTCTTGCGCTAACAAAGTGCTTAGACGATTCTTGGTCTCTATAACCATCGGATCCTCACCCCCACCAGGCATGACACGCAATTCATCAATTAAGCGACGGCATTCATTGATCTCATCCCGGTACCTTGATCTAAGCTTCTTACCCCAAGCATCCACCGCCGATGTACAATGATTTAATTTATCAAGGAAGCCCAACCCGTCACATATTTAAAACACATATAAAAAGACTAAAAAAGCTATTACTTGTAATAATATATATAATAAGAATATTTATGTAATATATTCAGGGCGGGGGATACGGTCCCTGTCCCCATCCCCAAATTGGCTACGGGGGGATTTCCTCCCCGATCGATCCCCGTCCCCATGAGGAAAAATTCCCCGCCCACCAGGCCCCAAATGGGGCAATCCCACAGGGATCCCCACTTGCGGGTAGAAACTACCACCCCAAATTATAATATATCAATGGAGTATGCATACTAACTTATTCGTTACTAATAAAATTAAATTAGTTTGACTCCATTGACATTGTGATTTGAAACCAATAAGACTGGGATGTGTATAGAATTTTTATTTGCCAAAGAATGTGTCTTTATTAGGGTATATTTTTGCAAAAACTCTATGGTGGAAACTGACTAAAACGTTAAAGTTTTTTAAGCATATCCAACGGTGAACTCATTGCGGGTTTTTAAAGTAAACTCCACCATACCACATATGTTTTGAGCAATCGAACGAATTTTTATTTCAATTGTGAACAAAAAAAAACATAACTTGGGTCTAATAATATATCTCACCTAAATATTTTTTTATTCATTTTTATATTTCAATAAAAATAATTTATTGATTGATTTATTTTAAAATATATTTATTTCATTTGTTATTATTTTTTTTTGTTTTAACAAAAAAACAAAATATGTTATATTAAAAACCATAAAACATGTTGAATTTGGCTATTTAGTACTAAAAATTGGATGATGTGTGTGGAGATAATAATAATAATAATAATAATAATATTATTATTATTATTATGATGATGATGACTAATGTAATAATTATAGCAAATAACTTAATTGTTATTATAATTATATCAATTCACAAAAGTTAGAAAAATGCAATATTGAAGTTGTGCTATAATATTAAGTGAACATCCTCAATTAAATGGTAATAGAAATAAAGGGATGTTGAAATAATAACCCAGCGTGGTTAATAACACATTATTATTTTTTTGTTTTAACAAAAAACAAAATATGTTATATTAAAAACCATAAAACCATAAAACAGGTTGAATTTGGCTCTTTAGTACTAAAAATTAGATGATGTGTGTATCGTAGTCTTATTTATAGCTGGGTGTGAAACAAAGCTTTTGAATATAAAAGACTATTTCGTTTGGCTATGAGCAAGAAGTGGAGGAATGTTGGTGGTGGTATAATGCTTGTATGGTAGTCTTATTTATAGCTGGGTGAACCTTTTAGGAGCGAGAAATCGGTATTGGTATGATTGGTAACATTTATTTAAAAAAAAACGTTTAATACAATAATTTCGTATGAGTATTTTTTCTTTAGTTTTATTTTTTACAATAATTGCATATCAATTTTGGTTAAACTATTATTATAGCTTCAGTTTTTTTTTTGTTATGATTGATTATGTGTAAAAAAATATTTCTGGATGATAACATATTCTGTTACAATTATTCATCATTTTGTAACGTTTTCTTAAACTATACTCAATTTGATCAATTATTCATCTGCTGAATTAAAAAATTGACATAACGTATTCTTTTACAAATTTTTTTTGTAACATATTCTTAAATTTTTTTGACATAACGTATTGCCATTGTTTAACTATCATTGATGAATTATAAAAACGTCTTTATGCAATAATTATTCATCATTTTATTTTAATTATGACAGTTACAATATGATAGTTACAATATCTAAAAATTATGATATGGTTACAATATTTTATTCATCGGTTTTTTTTTATCTTTAACAATTATTATACCAATTAAATGTTAAGTAACTGCCGATATTATTCATTGGTTTTTTTTTCTTTAATGATCATCATAACAATTAAAGGTTTAGTGACTGATTATATATTGATCAAAGTTCATAACTTTTGATTCTTTTGATCAAAGTTCATATGGATAATGTTTATAATTAATAACACGTTTGTATATAAATATAGGTTTAAATCATTTCCATACACATCACATTAAAATTTAAACGTTAAAAATTATAGGTTTAATACTGATCCTATAATAAAACGTTACATTTGACACATTAAAATTTAAATGTTAAAAATGGATAAATTAAAATTTGTAACGTATTTTGAAATCTATAATAAGTCACAAATTTGTATCGTATTTTTAAACCTATCATAAATCACAAATTATTGTAACAAATTGATACATTTATACGTTACAATTGATACATTTAAATTTGTAACGTTTTTTTTAAAATTTTGTAACGTCTTTTTTAATTATTCAATTACAATATGATTATACATTATAATAAGATACATTAAAAATATAACTATAGTTACAATATGATTATACGTTAAATTTGAAAAACATATTAAATAATCAATTAGTAAAAAATCATATGTAGAAATCATACGTTTATTTCATTTCCTCGCTTTTTAGATAATTTTTCAATTCTATTATCACATGAACAATCAATTTTTGTAGAAATTATAAGTTTATATATGTGAGTATTTCATTTCATTTGAATAATCAAATTAAATATCATGACGTTTATATATAAATGTGATAATAATTAGTTTTTACTCTAAGAATTTATATGGAAAGTAGAAGAGGAGGTCAGTTTTTTTTTTCTTTTCTGTTTTTGAACAGAGAAAATGAGAGGTTGCAGCGAGAGAGAGAGTGATATAAAAAGTTAAGGAGCTAACAAACAACATCAAAAAGTACTCAAATATATAAAATATATGTTAATTTTTTGATGTTTTATAGATTCTAATTATTCGCAATTGAATCTCTGGCTCCAGAAAAAATCATCACGAGACATATGAAAAGTATAATGCAAAAAAAAAAAAAAAATTGCTGATGTGAAAACAAATTATAAAGGGCATAATATTAACCTCTCTATCAATCAAAACGATTTCGACAGAAAAGGGGATCCTGTTATTGTTCAGATCAGAGACTTCCCATTTCCTTGTGATGCCCAGCATTTGCCATTTCTGGCATTGATGTTTGAGATCATGTCATACTTGGGAGGCATTTTGAAAAAAGGGTTAGGAAGGATATTCAATATAGTATTGGATATAGAGGAATGTTTGGTTTGGCTGTGAGGAATGTTGGTAGTGAAGAATTGTTGATTGTAGTCATCTTATATAGATGGGTGTGTCTCTTCATAAGAGGGAAAATTCAAAAAAATTCAAAAATTTCTTAGAAATTTTGAATTTTTAAATCTAATTGGACACCAAGCCTTTAAAGAACACAAATAGTATATAAACGTTACATAACCAACGTAATGGTTCTTAACTAAATTCCTATATAAACGTTACATTTCCAAGGTAATGGTTGTTAACTAAACGTTACATAACCAAAGTAATGGTTTTTTACTTAAATCATATAATTAAGTAAATGTATCAATTGATTTACTATTATACATTTCTGCTATATTATTCCACGTTTAGAAGTCACCAACGTAGCTCAAATGTGATTCAAAGCTAAATAACATCAAAAAGTAAAACAATGAAAAAGGTTGAACAAAATATACATAAGATGGAAAACCTAATTGACAACATGTCAAAATATACATAATATGGAAAACCTAATTGACAACATGTCAAATCATAATCTAATAGCAATAAACTGAATTTAAAAAACGCCCATTCATTCCCCCAAGCTACCTTGCTCGACCGAGAATTCTACTATAATCAATCTGAATATTCAAAACCCTTATATAGACTTTTAAATAACCAATGTATCTCATATGTGAATCAACCCAACACCCAATGTTCACGTGCAATAGTATTGACCTCCTTCCACATGAAAATTCCAAATGGTGACGAATAACTCTCCAAGAAAAGTGAAACGAACGGTGATGAAAAAATGATGCTTAGTGAAGATGAAGTGATGGTGTGGAGAGTGGCTCAACCAATCACCCAACCTTAGATATTTATAGCCATAGTGTTTTGGAGGGTTACAAATAAAATAAAACGTTTTTTTTCATTAAATCGCATAAGTATTTTGGGAAGTTACAAATTAAAAAACCGTTTTTTATTATTTATTCAAATTAGCACAACTAATATTTTCATAAAATAATAGAGATATAACAAATAAGTCTTATTGGGTTAATTTGGATAAAGCATTAACTACGAAATGACTAATTGAGTGACATGTGTCAAAATGATTAATGAGGTTATTTGCAAATGTTTAGTGTATATATATATATATATATATACACACACACACACTCACACAAATAATTGGTTATATATTATGCTTGTAGCTAAAATATGCAATGCAAATCGCTGCTTCTTGGTTTAACACCAAAGCACAAATGGACAATAATAATAAATATGCGTAGATAACCCTAACTATAATTAAGCATCACTTAATTAGTAGTGCCAAAATGACAAGACATTTTTCTGGTTAGTTGATAAAATTGTTACTATATATAGTATCAGTGATAATGGAATTGTAACTCATCAGTTTTGCTAACCACAATAGAATAAACCAGCATCAAAGATTTTTAAACAACTGTAAATTAAGTCTACAATAAAATGCTAGAATTTGAAATTCTGCAAATATAAAAGATTTAGCTGGAAATAGTACTACACAAGTACACCCCATACTAAATAACTGGCTTCATTGTTTGTATATCCTGCAACAATTGGAAAATTAATTTAGTTAGAAGATCATTTATCAAAACAAACCTAAAAAAAATAAATCTAATATTATTGTTCAACCCGGGTTGAATGATATTTTAAATGAGGCTTTTACACTAAGTTAATTAATGTTGACCTGCATGTATGTATATATATATATATATATATATATATATATATAATATTTTTAACCACAAAAAATATAATGTTCATTGGTTTAAGAATAGAAAATAAAAGTAAAACTTGAGAGAAATGGAGTTGCTTCAAACTTAGTTTTACAAGCTAGATAGATCTACTGATTAACAAACAGAATCATGATCCCTAAAATGCAATGCTAGCACTACTAATTCAAATAAAGCAAAATAATTAGCAAATGAAGCATTGAACAAAATAAGTAGATAAAAAATCATAAGATAAATGGTTTAATCTTTTGGACAAGGGCACTAAGATAAATTGTTGTGTTTGTACATAGAGATAGATGAAAATAGGAAAAAGAAAAAGAAAAAGTAATTAAGAAATAAAAGGATGCATATGTATATGTAAAATAATATATATATATATATATATATATACCATTTATCTTAAAAATAAATAATATAACATGAAATGAATTGTGTAGCAATTGGTTACTATGCTTGACAGCAATGCAATTTGTTGCTTCTGGTGAGTCATAGAGTTATAGGAAGCTAGGAGAAACAAATGTAGAAATAGTTCTCTACATAGCAGGTTAGAGGGGATCTCTATTTTTGGGAAAATAATTATTCAAGGTAGTTTTGGGACTGATCTACATTAATGAGTATAGGGGCACAAAACCCCACTAAAATTTGAAAGTTTCATAATTTTGCAATAGGACTTGTGCAAAAAAAATACCAGGGTAGAATGAATATTGGGGCTATTTGGTTTCACAGTTAGGGTTATCTATAAACATTTAAATTTATTAATTTGTTTAATTACCAATAGTTAGATCTTTGTAATGTAAGTAAATAAAGTCTTATGTAAAACCAACCAAAATTTGAAAAGAATATAATTTAATTAATTATAACCTGGCTTCACTTACTCAATGAAGATAAGAAATCTGTGGTAAACATTATCCATCCATCTAGCTAGAAATCTAACTATATATTATCTGCAGTAACTATACTAATAGAACTATTTACAGATAATAAACAACCCAGAAAATAAACATGAGAAACCAAGGGAAATGAAGCATTGAAGGAAAAATTAGCAAATATGGACTTCCCTCAAATCATATTCTGCAAAAACAACACTAAATTTATTAATATATTAAATGAGGCATTTTCACTAAGTTAATTAATGTTGACTAATATAATATTTTTAACCACCAAAAATATAATGTTCATAGATTTAAGAATAGAAAAATTAAAGTAGAATTTCATAGAAATGGAGTTGCTTCAAAATTAGTTTTACAAGCTAGATAGATATCTACTAATTAACAACAGAAACATGATCCCTAAAATGCAATGCTAGTACTACTAATTCAAATGAAGCAAAATAATTAGCAAATGAAACATTGAACAAAATAAGTAGATAAAAAATCACAAGATAGAAGAAAATTAGTAAAAACAAATAAGAAATTGATGCATATATAATAATATACATACCACTCTTCCAACATCATTTTAACCTGATGATGCTGGTGCTACTGCTGCTGGTGGTGGTGGTGGTGGTGCTGGTGGTGGTGGTGGGTGGGTGAAGAAGAACTCCACACCAGGAGATATAATCAGCCATATCAAACAAATAAAAACGGCAGCAAGGTGACCACCACTACCAGAATCCCTTTATATAGGGAGAGAGAAATGGAGAGAAAGTGCATTAGAGAAATAATTAGTAATTAAGGAAATGAACAAAAATAAAATATAGATAAATAGATAGATACATACCTTGGAATGAATCTCACCACAAAGAGATATAAAACTAATGATGGGGTGAGGTGACGTATATGTATGCGATCTGAGTGTGGTCCATGGGAATAAAATAAAATGAGTATGGCATACAGAAGAGCACAGACCAAGAATGCGAGTTCGACTTGAGTAACTTGATCTTGATCCATGATTAAAGAAGCCATGTAATCACTTTTGGTGAGGAAAGAAGTGGAATCACTTTTGTGAGGGAGGGAATTAAAGGCTAAACATTAATTGTTGTCTTCTTCACTCACATGCACTAAAATTTGAAAACAAGTTTCCACCACTTATAAAGAGGCAGTGAGAGAAGTTGGGTGAATACTAGGGAGGAGGGGCAAGCAGATATATAGAAACATTTCTCTGCATGGCAAATAAGTAAGACTTTGTCATATATTGGAAACTTTGCTTGTTTTGTTCACTGTGGACCACTTATTAGGTGGAGAACTCATTCATTAGTCTAAATTCTCCTAGGTTTAATAATGCATCTCCACATACTTCTACTTAGCTTCTTTTTCGTTTTTTTTGAGTTACCTTGTTATTATAGTGCCGAGATCTATTGGTTTTACCGGTGACTAATCTACGTTGAGGAACCTACTTAGCCATTTGTACCCGACTTTACTAGTCGGTGTAGTTCTCCTCTCCTAATAGAATTTTTGTTACACCTAAAATTTGGACTAAATACATTGGGGTGGATTCCGAACCCAGTTATCTCGAACCAACAGGTTCTGAACCATCAGAGTTGGTGGTACGTCGGCTCTTTTGGTGGCAGGGGGTCTGGGCAAGGAGTTCCTGGTTGCTATGGGAACCAGATCAGTGGTTAGGGTTCCCCAACACATGGATTCGTAGCATCTTGACGAACTCCTTTTTGATTTCGTCGTTCTTCGGCCCCGAGTCCTTCTACGAATCCGCTTTTGGCAACATCTCGGCAGGTTCGGGCGCCCGGGCCTTCACTTGGTGGGTAGATTGTGTGATGGCTTCTTACTATGCCATTGACAGTCTCCCTCCAAGTTAAAGGTTTCAATTTTCTTGTAACAAGCACTTAATGGTAGTCGTTTCTTCTAGCGTCTTGTCTTTTTTTTTTTCGAGCTATAATTTCTTGTACAACTTCTTTGTAGGCGTTTTTTTTGCAATGAATAGAACATTGTAATTTCCGACCTCTTGTAAGGCCTTGTAATCTATTGATGAAATATAATTCATTTTTGCAGTGTTTCTGCAAGTTTGGGTTTTGCTTTATTCAACTTTTCTTTTACTGCTTTCACTCGGATTATTGTATTTCTGCCCGAGCATGAGGTAGTATATGCCCCCGAATTTTTTTACACTTGTTGAGCAAGTGGAAATTACCTAGCTTTTTGTGCCCCGGACTTGTCTTTTCCGTTGTGCGATAATATTTTCATTAAGCGTAGCACCGGGTGGTTACCACCGTGGTCGTTTATAGCAGGGTATCTTGGTTTTGCTGGACGAGTAACAAGTCTAGTTTAATTGTCTTTTTAGTTTTTTTTTTCAGTTTATTGTGTAGCAATTCAGTTCTATTTGTGAGCTATTTTACTATCGAATGTTTGTTTTTTTTATTCTAGGTCAAGCTTTTAGTAAAGTGAAGGAATTCGAACTTCAAAAGAACAATGATAAAGTCCCACGCCAAAAGGAGAAACAAGGAGCTACAAAATACAAGAAATTTCAAAAATCAGCATACAACCCGATGGTAGCACAGTCCTTGCGCCCCTGAAGGTTCGTCCTTGTCTTATCCGCTAGTAGTGGCCGGTTCTTGTTAAGTGGAGTGCTTCCAAAGGAAGCTCGACACTAGATTATGTCGGAGCTAATCGTAACCGTAACAATAGTACTTCAAAAATATTACGTATTATTCGTTTTAAAGATTGTAGCAAAAACTAATTGTATTCAAAGATACATATTGTTCCGGACTAGGCTCAAGCCCACTCCCGATTTTGGGCCCAACTTGGCGGTCCAAGCGCACCAAGGAACTTACATCATCGGCAATCGGTGGCGAAGGGCAGAAGTGGAGACTCCGAAGTGGTGTGCCAAAAAACCTCTGGATTAAGGTTCTTCATCTACTCCACCCTTTTTGCGAAGATGTAGATAAGGATTCTGTTCTCTGCTCTCCAGAAATGGGTCCTACGATATCTGAAGGTCTTCTTTCCCTTGTTCGAATTCGCTGCAATCAAAAATGGAGTTTGTTTACACCGGTCACGGACTCGGTCAAGGACTTCAAGTACAAGTTCTTCTACGTCAAACCGATGAACGAGGTTGCGCGAAAGGAAATCACAGAGGTCTCCGCCTAACTCTAGCCGCCGGAGGTCTCCGCTTCTTGAGGCAGAAGTCATCTAATTATAACAAAATAGTATTATTTGTTTTAAAAATTATAACAAAAACTAATTTTATTCAAAGATACATATAAGTATTTTCCGGCTAATAAACATTCATGTTTTCTTCAAAATGATTTTATGTCCTTAATTTTGGTAATTTTGAAGGAAAAAAAATCACTTGCACATGATTGAATCCAGTTAGATTAAATAAATATCTTTAATCTATAACAAAATCATTTTTTTGACAAAAAAAAAGTTACAAAGCTTTGTTTTCTTCTTTTTTTGTCAAAAAGAAGAAAGCTTTGTAACTTTGGCAAATAAAGGAGAATAAAAAGGTAGGGGATCCTCCCTTAAGGCCCTAACAATGGCCTCCATTGATGTACTTGTCAAATTATTGCCAAATTATTATATGGTAAGTTATTTAGATTTTATCTTTATTTTGTAATCACTCAACCCCACTAATACAATTTTTTTTGACGAAAACCCCCACTAATATTTTTATTAGCCTGCATTGACAGTATTTGAAAATAAGCTTATAAGATTTCATTATTTCTTAATGTAGTAGTATTTTATTTTATTTGGTATCTTGAAATTTGATGTTTTCATATTAGAGAGAGTTCGATCATGATGTAAATGCAATGAATAAGACATTTGATTTCAAAACCAATTAACTCTGTACAATTAGGTTGGGACCATCTTGTCAAAAAAAGGTTGGGACCAAACATTGATAAGTAATTTTCGCAAATCAGCTTCTTTTTGAAACTTACTTTTAATAAGGCCTTTAGATTTTATGAGCTTTTTGGTAGTTTTCCTTTTATACAATTAGGCTTACGTCGCCCATGTGATAGCACAATTTTTTATCACTATTATTTTATTGGCTAAATTATAGTTTTGGTCCCCTGTTTTCAAAAATTGAGACATTTGGTCCCCCTATTTTAAAACTCAGACATTTAGTCCCCCTGTTTTAAAAAATTCAGCAAATTTAGTCAAAAGAGGGATTTTTCAATGGGATCATTTTCAGCAATTTGAGCATCGTCTGGAACGTACGAATACTCAATAAGGTTTTCGATTTTGTGGGAATCAGTTTTCTTACAGATCTTGGGAAGGGATAGTGAAGAAGTGAGGGTAATAGGCTGTGTATTTGGTTCTTGTGTTTCCATTGGTAAGTGATTTTCTTCCTTACTCACTCTCTTTATTATGTTCATACCATATGCACCCCCTCTCTTTTGCACAAGACGTGTGGCTCTGATACCATACTGGCCGGGAGCCTCACATATCATGAGACTAGTCTTAACTGATGTGTTAAGCGAGACATAAAACAGCCTCTCACAGGCATACAGAAATCTCAAGCACAGACCAACAATTAAAACTGGCATATCATAATAGAGAGGACCGTAGCATGGATCAATAGTTAGATGTGTTCTGATACACAAGATCCTCATTTCTGAGGCGAGTGTAGTGTAATTGTGGAAATAGAGAGATAAGGTCTCTCTCTCTCTCTCTCTCTCCCTCTCCTTCCAAACCCGTTTTAATGAAAAGATGAAGAGTATTTATAGGCTTCATGGGTGAGCTTCCTTGGAGAAGAAGTTGATCACTTTATCCATATGCCTCAAAAAGTAGATTTGACCTTTACTTTATTAAAGAGAAGAGGTCCTATAGAAAATTGACAAATGTTCTCAAAAGGTGGCTCCCTTGAGTGAGGTTTCTTCATGGTTAGGTTTCCTAAGGTTGGAGCAATTTCCCACTCGAATGATGGAGCATTTCAGTTTGCCACTAATGCTGGGAGATTTCAGTCTGCCACTAATGCCGGGCCATTTCAGTCTGGGGAAGCTAATGTTGTAGCATTGAACAAACATATTAAAATACAACATGAGGCACCAAAAGTGCCAAATGATCACAAATCAGTTCCCAACCCTCTTTTACTCTAAACAACACATATTAACTACTTTAACAACAATACTACTTAGAAAGTCACATTGATTTAAGTCTAGAACATATAAATAACTCTATAAATAAGAGTTATCAATGCTGGAATATTTTGTGTTAGAGGTTCAGAAGTATCAGCATTTCCACCAAGCTCTTCTTGTGCAGAATCACCTTTCTCTGCACTTGAATGACTCTTCTTAGGTTCTTCAGTAACCTTTTCTTCTTCTGCAGCCTCTTGTACTTTTGTGGCTTCAACATTCATATTGAATGGAGTGATGTCTTGAAGCACCACAGTCTACTCAGAACCATGCTCACCAGAAGAGTTGAGATTGAGTTCCTCAGTCTTCTCTCCCGTGTATTCACCACCAGCAACCTTCTCTGGTGTGCTAAATACCTCATTTGAAGCATCTGTCTCATTAAATTGCTGCACTAGATTGGTTGTCACCTCTTGATCTGCAGGCTTCCAGACAGTTCTCTCTTTAGTTTGGAAAAAATTTAATTGTGGTGCTATCACCACTTTTGATGTTGAGAAGGAACTCTCAGATGCTTCTTTCTTATCTGTTAGATTTTTTTCATCATCAAACCCTTCTGATGTATCTTTCTCTTGATGAAGATCCTTCTCTTGTTCCTTAGATGCACTATTCTCTTTGGAGGCATCTTTCTCTGCATTTTCTTCATTCCGAACCTTCTTAGAATCTTCCATTTCAACTTCTTGTCCCTCCTCAAGGTCAATTTCCATTTCAGGACCCTTCTCACGTTCACTATCCATCTCTTGTTAGAGGGTCATTCTTCTTCTTGCTTCTGGTCTCTCTTCTCGTTACTTCGAGCGAGCGTCTCCTCTGTTTTTGTATTAGTAGATACATTAGACAGAGGCTTTGTCTTCTGTTTCTTCTTCTTCTTCTTCTTCTTCTTCTTCTTCTTCTTCCTTTCCTTCTTATCTTCTTCAGGAGAAATGACCTTAATGCCCATGAGTTTGAGATTCATTGCAATGAAAGCTTTCTTTTCTATAACTCCATCTTCAGTAGACATGTCAATTTTGTAGTGATTAAACACTCTAGTGAGGGCTTTGCCATAGGAAAGTGAAGTAGATGCTTTATCAGTTCTAATGGCATTGATCATGTGGCGTATCATGAGAAAGGGTAAGCTAACTGGTTTGTGCTATTGTGCCACAAGACTATTGATTCAATATTGGTACACTAAATATAGGTAGTTTTTTTAGGCCTTGTTTTAAGGTGACACTTTTTGTCTTGGGTGAGGGCTAAAGCAAGAGATTTACCCCCTATATTATTGGGTCGGCCCTGCCTTGGAGTGGAATCTGAATCCACCTATCGCTAGAAACATTCAAGTTGGTACGATGATTTACTTTCTTAAGCCATGCTAAAATTTATTTTCTTTAAAGAAACCATGCCAAAATTAATTATTCTTTAGCTACTACTAACACGAGTCTTTCAACATTAATTGATATTATTCTATAGAATACACCTATACATAGACATAATATTTTCTCGAGTCTTTCTGCATTAATTGATTTATGCATGTCACAAATTAATTAGAAATAAATTTTTTATAACAACTAATAGTTAGAAAACTTAATTTCACGTGCCTATTTTTGTTTGAAGGCAGTTTATATGAGGCTTAATAGTAATAGGGCCCGTTTGGATGAGCTTATTTTTGAACTTATGGAAAATAATTTATGGAGATAAATAATTTTTCACGTTAACCCATAAGTTCTCACTAACAAAAGTTATATCTCCATAAGTTGTTTTTCTATAAATTACATTGACAAAAAATGTTATTTATTTGCATAAGCTGTTTTTTACAAGCTCAAAATAAGCTCTATCCAAACGGCCCTATAATGAATCATCAAAGAATTCCACATTAATTGGTGTTTTCTTTTTAATAGTATTTAATATAGAATCATGCATCCAACATGAACATCAATATATAAATAAACAACATGCTGCGCACCAAAAATAAACAACATGCTTGTTCGAAATGGATAATCGATTCGGATTGTGAAGATGATCAATACACTTTTACTTTTCTATGTTCTTTTTTTGGTGGCCAGTGCTAGCCTTGGAGTTCATGGTATGCATAGTACTGTAGAGGAAGATTTGGTTACTGCCAAAGATGACCTCGTTCGAGCCAAATCTTTATTAAATATTAGTCAAAATAGTAGTGATGAATCTTATGTATGTTTTCTTTTTTATACAACTTAATTTTAAAAGTTCTTGATTTTGTTGTCTAAATTGCATGCAATTTTAACTAGTGAATTAATTAAATTTGATCCATATGTAGGTTGCTGATGTTGTCACAAAAGGTGGTGGTCCTTATTATGGAGTTCAAGGAGTTAATAGAATGTATAATCCAAGAGTTTCTAAGGATCAAACAAGCGAATCTCGTATATGGGTTCAAAATGGACATGGAGATGATATTAATAAAATAATCATTGGATGGCATGTGAGTTTTAATTCATCTTAAATTTTGCATTAATCAACTTTATTGTATATATTAACACTACTAATTTGTCATACACATTGGGTCAAGGTATCTCCAAGATTATATGGTGATAATGCAACTCATTTATTCTCAAGGTGGACGGTAAGGAAAGATTTATTTATATACTACTCTGTTAAAGATGAGCAAAAACTGGTCAACAGAAATTGATGTATCTAGTACAAATTTTCAACCAGATACGTCAACTTCTATTGACCAATTTTTGCTTATATTCTGTAACGGAGGGAGTATTTTATCTTCACTTATTATGCAAAAAATTATTTTTTTTCTAATTTTTTTTGTTCTCACAATATTACTTGATATTTAAACACAACAGTCAGATAACTTCAAGAAAACTGGATGCTACAATACACTATGTCCAGGTTTTGTCCAGACCAATAGAGATTATAATTTTGGTGCGCCTATTAATGCATCTTTCACCAAAATTAAATTTGAATTGCGAATGTATATTATTCAGGTTGTTCCCTTGCTTTAAAATTTCCATAAGTATTTTTTAGACAAATTTAATTTGAAAAAAAAAAGTAATTCTTTCATTGAAACTAAGCAGCTTAAAGCATGAGCTAGCTGAAAGTATGGGACAATGTACATTATTATTCACAATTTTTTTTTTGATATGTTTAGGATCCGATAAGAAAAGTTTGGTGGGTGTCGGTGTTCGATAAAGTGATTGGATATTTTCCCGGAGCATTATTCGCTAACCTGACCTCGGCTGATCAAGTAGGATGGGGTGGGAGAACAACGACGACTACAGGTGCTCCGGCTCCTCCAATGGGATCCGGAAAGTTTCCAAACAACCGAAACAACTACGATCAAGAATGTTACTTTAGCCACTGTGCTTTTATTGATACTATTGATCAATTTCCAAAATGGCGTGGACCAAATCCAGATCAAGTAGAGACAATTAATGACAAACCTAAATGCTATGGAGTTAAATACTTTGGAGATAATTGGGGAAAGTTTGGTCATTCTCTTCAATTTGGAGGACCTGGTGGTGTTTGTTCCAGTAATAACCAAAATTATTTTGCTTTGTTTTTATTCATGGGAATTCTTGGGTTTTGTGTAGTTGTTGTGGGTCTATGCGTCTCACCAAAAGAAAAGGATAGTTGTGGGTAAGTAGCATCCAACTTACTATACCATTTTTGTTAAAATCACAATAATAAAATAATTTTTATTTAAATTTGTTATGAGGCTATTAGCACCCCATTTTTTCCTGTTACAAGCTCATTTGTTTTAAAGAAAATGTTTCAGAAAATTTCGTAATATATATATATATATATATATATATATATATATATATATATATATATATTCACGTTAAGTAGTAAAATAAATATTTTCAAAATTATCATAACTTTGTACATTTAATTAGAGGTGCTGTTTTTTTAACGGGTATCAGCTTACGTACGCATACTGACTCCTGAAACTTAAGTCTGTTTTCAAAGACCGGTTTTATTTTTTGTGGATTGAGAAGAAGATGAAGCAGATGAAAATGAAAATGACTAAATCATAACAGTTGCCCCCCAACATTGCTACAACTCAAATCAGAACTAGAAAGCGAAAGGTGGAGAGAGATTGAGAAGAAGATGAAAATGAAGTTTGGGTTTTGTTTTTTTAATAAAAATGATTCATATCAAATAAAAATGACTTGGATAATATTCTATGTAACCACATAAGCATTAATATAGACACATTGACACTTAACTGCCACATACACATTTTTTACGGAGTTGGATGGAAAATTAAAAAAAGGCTAACGGTGTAAATGTTAGTTAATTTAAAGGACTAAGTTGGTACAAAAAACATTAAGGACAAACTTGTTACAGGAAAATTGTTGGAATGAAAATCTCTTTCCATGTTTTGATGATACAAACTTAGTAAGACATTAAGTTTTCTTGTTAATGTTTATCTAATAAGTTTATTTCAAGTGTGAAGAACAAGTCTCAAAGATAGCAAAATGTGAAACTACCTTGAACTACAAAGAGCATAAAAATATAAAGGTAGAAATGAGATGTGAATGTTGAAAAATGTGAAGGTTAAAGAAATGTGAAGATTGACATATGTGAAGGTTGACCAAAGTCAAATGAAAGTTGCCCAAAAGTCATCGCAAATAGTCAACTCAAAGGGTTGACCAAGTCAACTCTGCATTGACCAGAATTCAAAAAGAGTGTGGCTCCATATTTATGATGAAGATCCAGAAATGTGGAGGTTGAAGATAAAGTTGAAGAACAAATTAAAGAACATAATATGAAGATCATATTCATCAAGCTTATCATCGTAACAAACATGTTGAGTCTCATTTATAGAAAATCAGAGAGTAGTTACTGCTGGAATCTTGCAATAAATGAAGGAGGAACTCCTTGATTATTCCTAGGCCAAACAAAATGTGTTTAAGGTATAAAGGATGTGAAGCTTCGTGTACAACTGTATATTTGCTTTTGAAGTAAAAGCCAGCTAAGGGAAAGTCAGAACTCTGAAGATAAAGGACTGTGTTAGCTTGTGAAGGTTGAAAAGTTAGCAGAAAGTACAATTGTCAGCTTGTTAAGCTTCAAAAACTGTTAACTTTGGAACCGTTTATCTAGACAATCCTATGGACCATTGGACATCTCCAAATGGCTATATTTAAGTTTCCAACGGCTATATTCAGATCAAATGACTATTTAAAGACTGGAATTCGAAGTCACCTGTAAAGGATATGGAATGAAAATAGTTGTGGGTCATGCGTTAAGTAGCATCCAACTTGCTATACCATTTTTGTTAAAATCACAAAAATAAAATAATTTTTATTTAAATTTGTTATGAGGCTATTAGCACCCCATGTTTTCTTGTTACAAGCTCATTTGTTCTATACTAACTCTATACTAAGAGTTGCCTTTAATAACTATTTTTTCGTTTCCTATTTTCCTTCCCCGCTTTACCTTACAAACCCCTACCAAATTACATAGTTACCCATAGTTTACGGTTACTTAAAAGATAACTGAATGTATATGTGAGTGTCAAAAGAAATGGGTTAAATGGATCTTTGTGACAACTTTACCCTTAAAAGTTTACATAGTTACCCATATATTTAAAGGAGTATTGGTTAAATAGATTTTTGTGTCAACAACTTCGGGGGAAGTGTCAAAGTCAGACCACGACCAATCGACCTCTTGCACAGAAGGTGATTAAACTTTGAAGCATGACCAAACATTGGTCACTTCACTTCCTCTTAGAACCCATCAATAAGTAAATTGGTTATTGCAGGAGGCCCTCTCTAGTCTCACACATGTCATTGCTTTTATCTTTTAAGTCGAATTAGACTTTACATTTTTTAATTATTTATTGCTAATGGTTGGTTCCATATACATTTTTGTTTGTTCACATATAGTGTTTCATGTTCTATTATATTTGGTTTTGTTTTTCATTGGTTAAAATATATTTTGTTTCCAGTAAGAATTTCTCTTAATTTTCTTTTTAAGGGCAGATAGTACACCGAAATGGGACGAATGGGATTTTTGGATGTACTTAATTTTAATGTATTAACTATTTAATTTAAATATTATTTGGTCACTTATTGATATATTACTTCTTTCTGGTCATATTTGTATTTTTAATTTTGTATACTCTGTCCATTTGTTTTTCATTTTTGCTGTATTTTCTGGTTCTTCACATGGATGCTTATTTTGGTTGTGACTGCATGCAAATTTTAGGTAAATCATGGTATCCAATGTTTTGCTTCTGTAAACTATCAAAAGCATTAAGCATAAGATGAAATAAATAAATTAACACATAGATTCAATATATAGAACTCAAGATTAGTTTACATACATAGATAAAAGAGTTGATTACATCTAATCTCAATAAAAAAGGTTTAGCTATCCATTTTCATGGAAAGTTTACAAAGATATAATGGAAGAAAATGAAGAACAATAGTTACCACTTTTTCAAACCTCACTATAATTAAAATCCACTTTTTCAATCATTAAGTATGTGAAGTGGGATTCTCACTCGTGAGTGATTACTTGAGCGCTGCCAGAGAGAAAAAATATGCTCCGCTAGGTTTTGACCCTAAGCGCCGCTAGAGCCTTTATGGCTTGCTCTGATTTGCTGCAGATACTGCCGTAGGACCCTGATGTTGCTCCGCATCGGTTTTCCTCCCTCTCTGCACCGTTGGAATTCCAGCGGGGTCTAGCTGCTGTGCTCAGCAGTGACATGCCTGTGACTTCTAAAGACCCAACAAATATTGAGGCGTTTTCTTCTGGTTTTAAGCATGCACATGCTGTCACTCCAGGTTCTGTTATGGTGAACAAAGAAACGATTTTTAATGGAAAACAGGCGAAATCAGCCCCAGTACTACACGGAACAGCTAAGCACCAGTGTGTCTCAGCCGCTGTCCCTACCACCGCTCTGACCGAGTTGCAGACTCTGTTCTCGGATTTGATTCCTGTCGCTGTCCCTGTTTCTGCCAACCAGAATGTCTCTCACAAAAGGCAACAAATGTCAAATCTTTTGCCCAAGTTTTGATGGGGTCCGAAAACAAGACCTGTGAAATTCCTATTAGCCAACTTCCTCGTCCATGCTTCAAAGGAGATGACTTATATATCTCAATTCCGGAAGAGGAATATATGACAGGTTTTCAAGAATGCAAAACACACCTTCATGGTAGAATTTTACTTACAAAGGGAGGCACTCCTATCAAGTTAGAAGCTTTGAGATCCAAACTACAAGCTCTCTGGAAACCAACAGGTACGTGGGGAAAGATTTATTTAGGGAAAGGATACTAAGAATTCTCTTTTTCTTGTGTTGATGATTTACGAAGAATTCAGATGCAACCCTCTTGGCAGTGCAAGCTAGGTCTGCTTCGATTGTTTGCCTGGCAGCCGAATTTTATTCCTTCCAATATCAAACATACAAATGTTCAATGTTGGATTAGGCTTACAAGACTGGCTCAAGAATATTGGAGACCCAAAATTCTTTTTGCAATTGCTAGTTGTGTTGGAACTCTGCTTAAACTGGATGATACAACAAGCAAAAGCTCATTTGATAGATCTTTTGGTCATTTTGCTCGTGTCCTGGTTGATATAGACCTAAAATCAGAACTTAGGGCTCACATCCTAGTTGAGAGGCCGGGCTATGGTTTCTCAGTTGGCATCGAATATGAAAACTTGCCTTCCTTTTGTTCGGACTGCAATATTGATGGTCACACCATTAGTGCTTGCAAAGGTAGGACTCTTCCGGTAAAACAGGTTTATGTCCCTAAGCATAAGGCTCTTAATAAGGAGCAACACTCTCAGAAACATCAGCAGCAAGGGGATGCTTCTACTAATGAGAATCCTTCTCAGACTCAACAGCAGCAAGGGGACTCTTCTAATAATAAGCAACCTTCTCAGATACATCAACAGCAAGGGGCTGCTTCTCCGATTGAGTCTAGAGAAGAGGTCACGCACTCTACCGCAGATGTTGGTGAGCATTTGGTCTAGCAGCTTCCTGAGTTTTCTGTCATCGAGAAGTCGACTAGCACCTTGGAAGCTAGCCGATCTGGTAGTGACTCAACTCAACCTCCCACCACCAGGCTTGATACCTCAAAGTTTGATGATATTCTAGTAGTTGATTCCGACATGAACATTTCGGGGAAACATTGGGGTGATGTGTCAGACGATGCAGATGACCACATGACCCACGAATCTGTTGCAGACAAGTCCAGTCAGGTGGTATCCACATCCCGAAAGAAGAAACACAAAAAGAAATCGGCTTAGAAAACGACAGTGTACAACACTCGCTCAAAGACTAATTCTGTCTCTGTTTCTCTTTGATCTGAATTGAGGGTTATTCATTCTTCGGATTGTCCTTTTCTAACCAGCGCTTGGTTGGTTTTCCGCTCTCTCAATTGCTTGTCTACTTTTTGTTAGTTAAATTGATTGTGGTTTTTTGTCTAGTGCTGTGTTCTAGGTGCTCTGTTAGGGGCACTCTATTACTGTTTTGGATTGAGCTTTTTTGATGGCAAGGGTTTCGGCCTAGTCCCCCCTTCGCTTTTCTCTGTCTTTCTCCTTTTTTTATTAAATTCAGGTAGTCTTCCTGTTTGTTTAAAAAACATCCACTTCTTTGTTGTTTTGGTTCGTGCCCTATGTTCTCTTCCTTTTAAGATTTCAGAATATGTGAAAAAGAAGTTGAAGAACCCTTTTATAGCAGCTGAAAAGTGATCAGATCCGTAATCTAGTTAAACGGCGTGCTGGACACCACTTTGGTTGTTGGACAAGCTCTTTGTATTTTAGCTTTCTTGCATATGAAGTAACCTCAGTTTTCTGGATAAGCAGGGTTTGCTGGACGAGCCCTTCATAAAATAGATTTCCTGCACATGACGAAAGCTAGTCTTGCTGGACAAGTAGGGCTTGCTAGACGTGTCCTTCATAAAACAGATTTCCTGCGCATGAAGAAAGCTAATTTTGCTGAACGACCATTTAGCTGCTGGACATGGAGTGCCTACTTTTCTTCGCAGACAGTTTTTAAGGGGAACTTCCACCAGTGGTAATCCAATGCAGGATTAAAAGAGCAACCAAGAACTCTACTCACTATCTATTATTTATATACTAATTGCAATCCCTCAAATATTATACAAATGTACTCTAGATAATGGATATAACTCTTTTTTGTGTTTCTTTTTTCATTTTTTTCTCTTTTTTATTCTCTTTTTTTTACTAAAGATCACCCTTCTTTTGAACAGAAAGATTTTGTTTCTTATATATAAATAAAAAATACCTCTAAAACCCTTTGATATCACTAACCTTTCTCCCCAACTTAGCATAAACCATTACCTAAAAAGTTGCTCTCTTATCCTAGAGCATAGGGTAAAGAGACTTCTTTTTCAATTCGTAGGTTTGATGGTTCGGTTTCAAGAAAGAAAATTTTCTTTGAAGTCTCAAAGTTGAATAAGCAAATGATATTATCATCATTTGGTCGGCTTTTTGGCATAGTGGGTTTATAGAAATGAACTGCCACGATCCTTTCTATATATCCTTGACTTGTGCAATAACATGAGACTCAAACAAAATCAATTTCAATGAAACAATGAGGATTTATATATAATCCGTGTTTGTGTTTCACTGATTCACACAAAATGAATAACCTTTGTACATAAATGTGCAATGAATTTGTGTTGTTTTTCTACTATTCCATGATTAAAAGAAAAATTCATCACATTACATGGAAAAGGGGGATCGAGCTTATTAGCATCAAATCAATAGTTAT
Source organism: Astragalus glycyphyllos (assembly GCA_963573325.1). Taxonomy (NCBI): domain Eukaryota; kingdom Viridiplantae; phylum Streptophyta; class Magnoliopsida; order Fabales; family Fabaceae; genus Astragalus; species Astragalus glycyphyllos. Next base: position 52,591,666 of record OY754313.1, on the reverse strand, counting down.
CATGGTAATAGGAGGCAAGGTTCAAAAACAAGGTCTGTTACGCCTAAAACGGTCGCGACAAAACTGTCTCCGTAGTGACCGTTACCATGACAAATAATTTTAATAAAATTTATACATTATGGTGACTAATTGACAGCGCGATGACCGCGACTTGTAACACAACATCCGAAATGGTCAAAATCGTTAAAGCCTTAACGCGACCACGACCATGACCATGACCGCTATTTGGAACCTTGATAGGAGGTTGCATTCTAAATTAGTGAAATGCTGAGAGTTTTTTCCTTAATTACTGTCAGTAGTTGTGTATTTTGATGTTAGTGATCCAGTCCACTGAGATGAGACAATGAGGCAGATGAGCAATTTGAATGCTTCATGTTATGATGATATGAGGTTACCATGTTATAATTTTAGGACTTTTTTATCATAATTTTCTTTTTCAGATGATCAGATCAAAGAAATTTAGCTTAAGGACAGTTGCTACAAATTTGACAAGTTGTGATATGGTCATATAATTATTTGGTTGAGTTTCTTGGGAATTTCAGGGAGAAGAATAACAATGACTCACTAATTTCATACCCATTCACATGCTATTCTCTCTATTATATATATATATATATATATATATATATATATATATATATATATATATATACACACACCTCACCTTTACCCAGATTCCATCCCTTGATTTTGGAAATTGTAACTAACTTCTTTCCTAGCTGTCAATTCACCACTAATTAAGCTGTTATGGAATTAGTCAAATTCGAGTAAATGCGGTTTGGATTCCATCCCTGAATGAAACAATGAGGATTATAATTGAAAATATATTCATCTCAAAACATAAAGATGTAAGTATAGTTGATGATTCTTCATTTTAATTTGCCACATTCCCTCACATCATACTTTACTTGGATTGTCACTAGCAGAAGTACTCTTGTTTTGGCTTTCTTTTCTTTTGTTTTAGTTGTTATACTTCGTTGTAAGTATTCCATCATGATATTTTTTTTGAAGTTGGTGAAGGTTGCAAGAAAGTTCCATTTGGCTGTAAAATTTAATTTCTTCTGCTTGCCAGTGGTGTTTTATACTGAATATGATCTTCGAGGGGTTTGGATTAAACCAGTAATGAGGGGTTTGGATTGTCATTAGCAGGTTCAAACCCAACTATTTAGACAGTAAATATAACCATCAAAGCTATGCATGCATATCTTTCGGTGTTGAATTTTGACATAGTGATTAATTTGTGAATACTAGAGACATTGTTTAAAACTAGCTATAGGAGAAGTGGTCCACTGTGAGCAAGACAGGTAATGTTCCCAAAATATTGTAGTAATCTGCGCACCGAGACAGCAACAATTGTGAGAATCTGCGAACACAACAAACGTTAGATAAACAACCGGAGGGGTCTTTCGACGCGCCCTGAAGGATTTATTCGCCTCTACAGCGCAAATCCCTCGAGGGTACAACCGGTCTCGTCTCAATCACAGCAGCGAAGGAGGATTCTGAACTGGCAAGAACAAAAAGGCTGGAGATGAACCCAGGAATAATTTGGAAGTAGAGAGCGTAAAGTGAATATCGATTTTTCGGATGTTTGTCAATAGCTACTCGACTAGCATTTTATAGGCTACACATATGGCTGATGAAGCAAACGCTCCTTTAGATAATTCAAGGCAAAAAACCGAATTCAATGAAGAAAATATCGGTAATAAAATAAATTGCCATAAACTGTCGGTTAAAAGATCAATCGTTACAGAATCAATAGCCATAAACAAGTTTAATGAAATAGTCGTTATTAAATAAAACAAAAATAATTTCCTGTTGAAAAACAGTTAAAACCAGTTTGACCAAATAAATTGAAATTGGCATATCCGGATAGGCTTTTATAATACCAAAAAAATGATTATGAAAATAATATACGATTAAGTAAAAATTAGCGCAAGGCTAATCATGCGCGCAGGGGGGAAATCAGAAGATTAACACTAAACCAATCCATGTTGGTCCCTGCTTGTGCGCGCAAGGGAGTCCTGTTTACTTGCACTGAACCAATCCACGTGGGGTTCAATACAGTCAACCATTTCCTATTCACTGCTTTCGTGGAGCGATGGCAACGAGAGACAAACACCTTCCACCTTTCAGTTGGTGAGATGACTATCACCCTGGATGATGTCTCACAGCTGCTCCATATCCCCATCAACGGGGAATTTTATGACATGGTAGAGCCTACAAAGATGGAGGCGCAACAATGGTTGGTTGACTACTTGGGGGTTTCCCATGAGGAGGCATTTGGCGAGGTACCTGCCAAAGGTACTTGTGTGAAGCTGAGTTGGTTGAAGAAAGTCTACAACGAAGCCTCTCGAGGTGAGAGGTGGGAGGATGCAGCCCTTTGCTACCTTTTGATCTTGCTGGGCCGCACCCTTATTCTGTGACAAGTCTGGCAACAGGGTGAAGGTTGCATTCCTTTACATGATCAGAGATCTAGACCAGGATGGTGACTATTGTTGGGGGGCTATGGCACTGGCTCACCTATACCAGCAATTGACGGATGCCTCTTCCCCTTTGACCTCCTAGATTGCTGGATTTGCCACTTTCTTGCAGGTATTTGACTTTATTTAAATTTTTATTTCAGTTGGTATAAGTTTATTTAAATTATTATATGTTGGATCCCTAAGCCGCTTTTTATTTATCACAGGCCTGGATTTTCGAACATTTCCAGGGGCAGATATTTGGTACTAAGTGGTTGGTTGAGGGGTACACTGAAGAACAGCCACGGGCTAAGAGGTCGGAATGCAAGCGAGCTGATGGGTTAGTGGATCATTTCAGGGCAGCTCTGGATCATGTCAGGTCAGAGGAGCTGACATGGATGCCATTTGCGAACCCTCACCATAGAGATATGGATAACCTGACCTATTTTAAGGGGCATCTGCGTCATGCTGGGGGCATGTTGGCATATAACCCTGATCAAGTGGTGAGGCAGTTTGGCTGGATACAGGGCATCCCAGAGGACCCTAGGCCTAGTGGACGGGCGGTATTCACGAAGGAACAAGCTGATGAGGCGTGGATTAATTTCAACTTGCACCTTATTCTCTGTGGTGTCCCGGTAGTGGTTGGGATGCCAGACACTGTTCAGGAGTACGCTGCATGGTATAGGAGGGTATCCCACCCATACCTAAACCCCGACAACTACACCTTTGAGACTTCAGAGATGAGAGAGGTATGATCCTTTATTTTAGTCTTATAGTGTTATTAAATAATTTGTTGTTTTATTTTGTTTTTGTCAATGAGATGGTTTTTTTTTGTCTTATAGAGTATGCCCGAGATTCTGCGCCTCTATGACAAGTTGGAGGTGGTTCTTAGGGACGGTGGGAATCCCCGTGGGACCCGTGGCTATACCATTGTTGAAAGGCTTAAGCAAATCGCTAAGCCATTTGCACGGGGGCTAAGGAAGTTTAGCTGTGTCTACCAGCGGAGGGAGAGGCAGACACAGTAGTTGTGTCTAGTTATTATCGACTAGTTCATTCTACTGATTGTTTAGTTATTATTTGCACGGATTGTTCGTTTGTCTTTTTCAATTTGTATGCCTTATTGCACTTATCTATATATGTTTAGTTCTTGTTATACTTATTAGTAGTCGATAATTAAGTATTCAATTAATCGTTACATTCGTTTCTAAATTGTAGTCGATAATTTGTCGTTTCTAAATTGCTAATTTATCGTTCGAAGTAACTTGTATAAACGCAAATTTAAAAAAACCAAGAACAGTCTGGTTCGGCTGTTCCACGTACGAACTGGTTCGGCCCACACTTGGCCGAACTAGTTAAAAACTTAATTGGGGTGTGTCTGCCTAAAATTTAACAGACTCGGCGCAGCCAGATTCGAACCGTATCGGCCAAGCGTGCGCCGAACCGTACTAAATTTTAAAAAAATAGAAATTGCAACTTTCATTAAGGGTATTTTGGTCTTTTCACGCATTTATGGGGGGGTGTACCTGCAAGAACACTCCGACGCCCAAGTCAGCTATGTCGAGCTACAGTACTATCTAGTGAATATTCGAATGAATTGCGTACTTGGCACCTGGTGACTGCTGTTATTTATAATGATTAGTTCGGATCGTTGACGTAGGATAGCCTAGTTGCGCTGGGGGCCCAAGTATCAGTTGAACTGATCCTCCCCTTGTTGGGTTGGATGACCACTTAGCGGATTGGGTCGGACGACTGGCCCAGTCTAGAACAGTTGCCCCCCAAGCCAAGGTGGATCGTTGAGCGGGCGTAGGCTTGATGTGTAGCCCGGATGGTCGCGCCCCCAGTCGTTCCTTGGGAACAATTTCGGCGATCGGGATCGTAACAGATCATTTGATAATTGAAGGATGTTTTCGCGTCGTCTCGACTTTGCTGTGAAATTTGAATATTTAATATTTTCTTGGGCTATTCTCTTGGGCCCATATATATATATATATATATATATATATATATATATATATATATATTAGGGTGTTAGGGGTCTTTCTTTCCCTTCATTCTCACCACTCACTTCTCAAAAACACCATTTTTCTTTTTCTTCCAAGATTTCTCTCTGGGAGGACCACTTGACACGGTTAGGGCGACCTGAAGCCCACTCTGGGACGACCTGAAGCCCGATTGCAACGTCCTCTTCCTTCGTAAACCCGCTCGGCCGAGCGTCTATTATTGTCTAGGACGAGCGCTATTCCTCTTCCTGCGCGAGCGCTTCTCCTTCAGCGAGCGCGATCTACGTTTGGGAGATAAGGTCTCCTTCTTGGGCAACCCATTCCGTGAGAGTCTTCCTCCTCTCCAACGCGGGCGACCACACAATAGACACCTGGGCGCTCCTCCCCTCGGTCGATCTACTCTTCTAAGCGACCAACCCCTCCTTGGGTGAGCACCTGATAAACTCCAATTTAGTTCATTTTTAGAGATATTTTTGGGTCAATTTTAGAGTAATTATATACTAATGATATAAGTCACTAACTTAATTTGCTCTTTATTTTACAGGAAAGGAAAAAATACATAAAAGTACAAAAGTCATATTTTTACCCCTATATATATATATATATATATATATATATATGGGTTGTCAATGAATTGAAAGAGGGGCCTTGAAAGAAGACAATAGGCCCACGGCCTATTGAGAATTGAGAAAGAAGAGGAACTTAAATAAAGGAGCAAAACTGACGTGGGGAGAAAGAAAGAAATCTTGGCTAATTATTTTAATGGGAATTACACAACCCTAGGAACCATCTAGTATAAAAGGGGCAAAATTACACCAGGGGACCTTTAACTTATTTATTTGTAACAAGTTGGCCCTTTAAGTTTCTTTTGTAACAAATAGGCCCTTTAAGTTACCCGACGTTGACACCGTTGGCCCTTTTAGTAAAATGTAATATCGTTCATTACATCAAAATACACCAAAATATGTTTGTTTGCATCAAAATACATAAGCTAGAGTAGTCACAATATATAAAGTAGCATTACATCAAAATATATAAGCTAGAGAAATCATTAAAAGGGCCTATTTGTTACAAAAAAAACTTAAAGGTCCAACTTGTTACAAATAAATAACTTAAAGGTCCTCTAGTGTAATTTTGCCTATAAAAGGGTTGCTGCAAATGAAATAAGGGAGGGGTACACATGTGAATAGGGAGCCGCATACATTAGGAGGACCTGACACAAACAATTGGAGTGAAGACCAAGGACAACAACGCGCATACAGTGACGGAGAGGGAGAGATTGGTTGAGTTTTGGGTACCTGTTCTTGACACTGTGAGAGAACTTCAGAGCAGAATACAGAGACTGGTTACAGGATCAGAATTTACTCAATCTCCGGGTTATTTTTATATTCTGTAATTCATGACTTTATATTTTAATCCAAAGTTCTTGAACACTATGGATAGCTAAATTCCTTTTCTAGGGTCTTAGGTGGATCTTGCTTGATTAGAGACCTTTTAATGTCTTAATTTATATTTTGAATTCCCAATTTTTATTCAATTAATATTATCCTATTGCTTTATTACATAATTAGGATTGACAACCTTTGCATCTTTATAATCAATTAGTTGATTAGCGACCGTACTACAACTAGTTGGGTCCCTATAGGATAATTGAGACTATAATTAGAGAATGACCAAACTTTAATTTAGTCTTCCAATCATTCAACCTTTTTGTACTTCATGCTTTTCTTAAATTTAAATTCTAGCATGACCAAATTAGGATTAATTTAGGGAAAAGAATATTAATAACGAATGACCAAACGGATTAATAGGTTTAGTAAAGGGGTTGGTAATTGAATAAAATAAGGGAATTCAGGAAGAATTAGACATAGAGGAATCGAACCCAGTAAGTGAAACCGAGACCCTAGGCTTCCCTCCGTTGATCGAACTTTTCAATTTTAATTCTTGTTATTTACTTCATTTTATTTTAATTTCTAATACAACCAAACACTCGTTCGTCTAAATAATAATTAATCTTAAATAGTTTGGTACTTATTAGTTAATCCATGTGGAGACGATATTTTTTATACTACTTCTGCAAGAGAGTACACTTGCTCTCAAGTGTGTTTTTTACGCAACAGCACCATTCGCGCGAAGACTTTACTCCCTTGGCGACCTTCTTCGTGGGTGAGCGGACTACTCACGGCGTGCGACCATCTGCATCACGCCCCTTCAACACGATCTACTTTCGGGCGACCATCACAGGCCGTGTGCAACCTACTTCCCTGCGATCTGTATTCGTTTTTGGCGGTGACCATCCCAAGGGAGCGACCGGGGGATTTTGGCGACCTGCACTTCTTCCCCGTGAGCGACCTACTCTATCCTCGGCGGGCGAGTAGGCAGGTGGTGCAACCAGCCATTCGCGTGTGGCGGCCAGCTCTTCTCACTGGGCGATCCGTCATCACGGGTGACCATCATCACGGACGACCACTGTACTTGATTTAAGGTTTTTCTTCCTTTCACTTCTAAGTCCAATTTTATTTTACTTTGATGTACTGAGTTTGAGTAGGATCTGATTGACTTAAAATATTTTGAGTCTTCGCTCCTCTTATTTGTTTGATCTGGTCCTCAAGTTACACGAACTTGATTTTTACTGCTTGGTAACTTCGCCATGATTTATTGTCTTTGTGTTCTAAATTATAGTACTCTGAATTATAATACTTAGTTGGTGGGAGATCTGCAGTTCTAGGGAGTGACCATCCATCGTGTGACTTGGGCGCCCCTTTTCTGGTATTTCCCTTCTTGGTGTGAGACGCACTTTTTGGTGATCTGGTGTTTTGATCTTTGATTTGGTTTGATCTGGCTCTCACGGTATGTTACCTTGATTCTTGTTATGATTAACTTGTGCAGATTGTTGTTTGTGTGTTCTAGCTTACGACTCTTCATCGTATTTTCCTGCTGTGAGCCTGATCATCCTTTCATTTCTATATTCAATGGGTGACCTTGGTTTTCATAGCAGGTGACTTGGTCTTCTTTGTTGGCGGAGCTTGATTCTCAGGTATTCTTCCTTTCTTTCCTCCTTGTTTATTCTTTTACTTGTGTTTGTTTTGGTTTGGCGGGAAGGGGCGATCAGGCTTGGGGTGAGACAATCGCCCCCTCACTCGTAAGCCTAAGGACTCGTCTGATGAGCGGTCACTCCTTCCTGCAGGTCTATATCGTGGCGAGGACCAAGAAAACTCTATCCAAACCTCCGACATCTGACCCGCATGTTGCTCGGGCTGCTACCTTGAAAAAGGGACGATCTCTTGAGATGTCAGATGGTGAGATGAGCTCTCATGAGGAGGAGGTACATTCTATGCACGAAGAGGAGGTGAGCTCTCATGAGGAGGTCGAGTCTGGTCCTCCTGCTGAGTCTCCAGCCTCGGGAGGTTCTAGACAGTCTAAGTCCCCTGCCCATTCTTTGGGTGATCGGTCATCCGGCTCTACTGCGCAGAGCACCGAGTCGTCGCGACCGGCTAAGATCAGGTCATCTTTTGGGTGTCCAACTGACACAGATTATTATTGGGTTTCTACTGTCGTTCTGAGGGAACATACAACCGTGACATAGAGAGATTTACATTTGGCGGTCAACTGTGTGGGTACGACCGGCCAGTAATGGCAAGTCGAGAGCATGGGGAAGGATGAGCACGTTACTACCTATCCGACTGAGCTAAAGTTCACCATGTACTCGCTGGTTCTTTCCACCATGCAGGTACGACCACCCTTTACTCCCTTTGAGCATGAAGTCCTTCGTTTCTTAGGTGTCGCCCCTTCTCAGTTTCACCCCAACTCTTGGGCCTTCGTCAGGAGCTACGAGGTGCTGTTAGGCAAGCTCAAGAGGCCAGTTTCTCTCAGGCTCTTCTTTACTATTTTCGATACCAACCGGCGGGGAGAGAAAGATAGTGGCAAGACTATGTGGGAGTATCTCAGTTTGAAGGCTACCACAGGTAATAAACTCTTTAGGCTTTTTGTGGACTCTTTGAAGAAGTAGTGGAAGAGTAAGTTTCTTTGGGTTGCCCCTACTAGTCGTGATGCTCAAGACTTGGTGGCATTTCTGAATGATGAGAGAGAGGAGGTTGATTATAAATTTCCTATTGCGCGTGGTCACAGCAACACTACAATAAGGAGCCACATACCTATCGGTTCATACCAAAGCACCTGAATGCAGCTGATTGAGAGACTTTACGATTGCTGGGGAACTTGGCCTCCCATTTACCTTCCAAAGAGAAGTCGTTTCCCTGTAAACCAATCATTCTGGCTAGATCTCCTGACGAGTTGGCTGTGGCCTTAGGTTTGCCAGCTTTCTTGTTTATATCTTGGTTTTTATCAGATGAGATGGCGGGCAAACAGATGTATTTTGCTGATATGGTTGATGTGGCCAGACAGGGGCCCCTAAAGGGCTCGACCCCCGCTCGTGCAAAGGGCTCGACCCCTACTCCTCCTTCTCCGCCACGTCAAGAGACGGATCCACAAACTTCTCTGGTCGATCCAAACCCCGAGGGTGATCTTGAATGCCCTCGTCAGAAAACCAAGAGGAGGCGGGCTGATGCTGGTGTGTCTGACGGGGCGGTCAACCTTTCTGATGGAGTGTCTGATCAGTCGAAGAAGAAAAGGCATGGAAAAGAGTGTCGTGCTAAGTCTCCCAAGTTGAGGTTGGAGAAGTTGGCTGTTGCTGACTATGATCGTTACAGGGAGGACCCTCTCGAGGCCGCTGCTGACGTTTGCAAGGCTGCTTCCAAACTGCTGAAGAGGTCGCCCCTGGCAGGGGTGGTCGTCCCTGGCAGGCATGGTCGACCCTGATAAGCATGGTCGCCCCCCTTTTTTGTTTTTCTTTTTGTTACCAAGTTGTCTTTCATTTATTGCTAATTATTTCCTTCCATTTTTCAGAGTTGAAGGTGGAGAGAGACGAGGCTTTGGGCCAAGATAAGGAGGCCAGGGACGCTTTGGCGGAAGCTGAGGTGAAGGTTAACATTTTGAGGTCTTCCGAGGCTAAGATGAAGAAAGAGCTACAAGAAATGAAGTTAGCCAAAGAGGTTGCCGAGGCTAAGATGAAGAAAGAGCTGCAAGACTTGAAGTTCGCCAAAGAGACTGTTGATCGTAAGATTGAAGAGTCTGAGGGGTCGGTCTCAAAACTCGAGGGCGAGGTTGAAGACTTGAAGCAAGCGAGCTAGGCTGCCGAGAAGGCCAATGAAGACGCAGAAGCGTATGTTAAAACGGTTGCTCATGAATCGGTTAGGATTGCAAAGGAGCAGTTTACTAATGCTCTAGAGCAAGTCCAGTTCTTTAATCCTGGGTTAGTGGTTGACAAGACCATTGTGGATGTCAACCACATTGTCCTAGGTGACCAGATTGTGATGCCTAGAGGCAGGCTCGACGGGACCAGTTTGGTTATCTACCAGCGACCATGAGGGTTAGGTCGAGTCGCCCTACTAAGTCATTCTTTTGTGGTTCTGATGTTATTTTACGCTGACTTATACTTCGGCTCGCTATTTTTGGATTTTGTTTAATTTTGTTGTAACCCATACTTTAATCGTTCATGTTTGATGCTTCGATCGTCTGATGTTAGGGATGCATGGTCACTAGGTCGCCCCTGTCACGGCAGGTCTGGTCGTCCCATGTGAGTTCCTCCCAAAAGGAGGAGAGCTCGCGTTTCTGGCAAGCCGGGTCGCCCCCTGTGAGTTGTTCCTCCCAAAGGAGGAGCGCTCGCGTCTCTGGCGAGCCGGGTCGCCCTGGCAAGCATGGTCTTCTTAAACAAATAGTTCGTTTCGTTTATTGTATTTTTTTATTGCCTTATTCGTTTGGCTCGTTGTTTGCGCGTGCTATCTTATTCTTTCCACCCGTTCGTTCGAGTAGGATCGTGAGCGCCCGTGGACAGTTTGCCAGGTTTCTACCCAGATTTAACTCGCCCTCGGGGGTGCGACCGTCTGTTTGGTCGCTTCGCTTCACTTAGATTCGTTTAAGTGTTTTTACCTCACCCTGCAGTTTATCAAACTCGGTTTGATTCTAACTCGCGTAGTGGGATGAACCATTTTTGATTCGTTCGTAAGAGAGTGCTCGTAAGTAAAGAGACAAATACACACATCTATGAGAAATGCCTCGTCTTTATTGACGGACGGGCGGGCCTCGATAAAAAACCCAATGGGAAACAGAATGTCCCGCCCTTTAATACTTCATTCATTGAGTTCAACATGACATTCTTTCATTGTTTACAAAATGATTGATCAAATAAAATATCTCCTAAGGTTGATGGCGTTCCAAGTATTAGGAATCACTCCACCACTCATAGTCAGCAGCGTGTAAGCATCCTTGCGCGTTTTGGAGACGACACGGTAGGGGCCTTCCCAGTTTGGGTGCCCATGGCTGCGTTCTTCTACTCGATGTCTGCCCTTCACAACACCAACTGTCCGACACTGAAGTCCCTGGGGACGACCTTGGCATTGTGCCTCGTGGTCATCCCTTGCTTGATCAATGTTTCTCTTAGGGCTGCCTTGCTGCGAAGCTCTTCAAACAGATCTAGCTCCTCCCTAATGGCCTGGTCGTTGATAAACTCTAATTTAGTGCATTTATTAGAAATATTTTGAGTTGTTTTTAGAGTAATTATTACTGATTAAATAAATAACTAACTTAAATTACTCTATATTTGCAGGAAGGTAGAAAAAGAAAATAATATAAATGTGGGCTGAAATTAAAAGAAATGTTAGAATAAAAGAAAGCAAGCGAAAGCCCATTAATGCAAGAAGGCCCACAGTAATAAAAAGAAGAAGATCCTCTTGGAGATTTCAATTAAAAGTGATGCACATGTGCCTTGGAGAGAAAGAAAGAGACATGGAGTGGATAGCAAGCAACACATATTTAGGAAGGATCTAAATCCTAATATTTAGGGATTGGCATATCTTGTAATTAAAAGTGGAAGCAATCTTGACTTGATCCCTAGCTTGGAGAGAAAGAAAAGGAACCAATATAAAAGGAGGGCTTCACTTGTGAATGAAAAAGCCACACACCACATAAACAAACGATAGTTACACAAACGCTACAGAGGGAGAGAAGAGCTTTTCGGCACCGTTCTTGACACCGTGAAAGAGAGCTTTGGGTAAAAGAAGGAGATTGAAGACAAAGATTAAGACTTTCTCTATTTCCGGGTTATTCTTATTTCTGTAATTCATGAACCTTATTTTTCTTTTATTGTTCTTTATTATTATGGATACCTAAATCCTCTTCTAGGGTCTTAGGTGGATCTTGCAAGTTTAAAGACTTTTATGTTCTAATTTCATATTTGAATTCTAGTTTTTATTTCAATTAATATTGTCCTATTGTTTTTATCACATAATTAGGATTAGCTACCCTTTTCATGTTTATAATCAATTAGTTGATCAGTGATCGTACTGCAATTAGTTGGTGGACCTATAGGATAATTGGGGCTATAATTAATGCATGACCAAACTTTAATTTAGTCTTCCAATCATTCAACCTTTTTGCTCTTCACGCTTTTCTTGAATTTAAATTCTAGCATGACCAAACTAGGGTTAATTTAGGAAAAAGAATATTAATCGCGAATGACCAAACGGGTTAGTAACTTTAGTAAAGGGATTGGTAATTGAATAAAATAAGGGAATTCAAGTAGAATTAGACATAGGGGAATCGAAACTTGCAAGTGAAACCGCGACCCTAGACCTCTCTCTATTAATTCAATCTTTTCATTTTAATTCTTGTTATTTATTTATCTTTATTTTGTTTCCTTCTCATCAAACTATTGGTTCGTCTAAACAATATATAATTTTGATTAGTTTAGTACTTGTTAATTAATCCCTGTGGAGACGATAATCTTTTATACTACTTCTGTGAAAGAGTATACTTGCTCTAAGTGTGTTTTTAAAGCAACAGTCGTTCTCATGAGGTGGCTTGGGGTTGGTCGTCCTCCAGCTTAATTCTCCGATTTCAACAGGAATAAGAGCATCTGTTCCGTAGACCATCTTGAAAGGGGACTCCCCAATGGTGGAATGTGGTGTCGTTCGATATGCCCACAGCACATATGGGAGTTCTTCAGCCCATCTTCCTTTCGATTCATCCAATCGCCTTCTAAGACCAAGCAAGATCACTCAGTTCGTTGCCTTTACTTGTCCGTTCGTCTGTGGGTGTTCTACTGAAGAGAAGCGCTGCTTCACTCCAAATTCGATCAAAGCCTCTAGAAACTTCTTGTCAGTGAATTGAGTGCTATTGTCGGACACGACCACTTATGGAATTCTAAAACGGACCAAAATATTCTTTTTGAAGAACCTAAGGCAATTCTTCGATGTTATCGTTGCCAATGGTTCAGCCTCGATCCATTTGGAAAAAGAATCCATTGCTACTACAAGATATTTAAGCTGTCCAGGAGCGACTGCAAAGGGTCCCAGGAGGTCGATCCCCACCAGGCAAACGGCCATGGAGCGGTCATGCTGTTTAGCTCGACCGTGGGAGCAAGGTGGACGTCCGCATGTCTTTAGCACTTGTCACATTTCTTAACCAAGAGGCTGGAATCTTCTTCCATGGTGGGCCAATAGTAACCTGCCCTCAGCGCCTTCTTTGCTAATGCTCGTCCTCCCAGGTGGTTCCCGCAGATTCCGTCATGAATTTCTCTAAGCACATAGTTGACCTCTTAATTCGGGGGGTAGGCACTTCAGAAAGTGGCATGGAGAATCCTCTTCGATACAGCTATCCATTGATGATTGAATAAGACGATGCTCGTTTGCGTATCAGAGTGGCTTTCTTGGGGTCCTCTGGCTCTTCCCCGTCCCTAATGTATTTGAAGATAGGGTTGATACAGCTCCCTTCGAGGTCAATCACTCACACATCAGGATTCACGACGATCTGTTCAAGTCGCACACTAGGCTGTGTGAGAACTTTCTATATCACGCTCTTGTGGTTTCTTGGATTCTTCGTGCTTGCAAGTTTTGACAGTACATCTGCTCTTACGTTCTCCGTCCTCGTGACATGCTTGACTTCTGCATGTTCGAAGCGTTCTAATAACTCTCTTACTCTTGTCAAATATCTTTGCAGGACTTCATCCTTTGCAGTGAAAGCCTCTTTGACCTGGGACATTACTAGCAGAGAGCCTGAGTACAGCTCCACTCATTTCACATTAAACTCGATGGCAAGCAGCAGCCCAGCAATGCAAGCCTCGTACTCTGCTTGATTGTTGGAGGTGGAGAACGAGAATGTTAAGGACACCTTGATCGTTGTCCCCTCATCACTTTCTAGGATCAGACCTGCCCCACTGCCCTTGCTATTAGACGAGCCATCCACATGTAAAATCCAAAGAGGATGCATGGGGTTCTCAGGAATGGGGGTCATCTCAGCTACGAAGTCGGCCAATACTTGGGCTTTTGTGGCTGATCTTGCCTCATATTTTATCCCAAATTCAGACAGTTCGACTGCCCACTTGATCATCCTGCCTACTAAGTCTGGTCTGTGCAGGATCTGTCTGATAGGTTGGTCAGTCCGCAGGACGACCTGATGTGCAACAAAATACGGTCTTAGTCTTCGAGCGGCCACGTGAGTGCTAAGTGTTGAGTAAAAACGTGATAATTTCTTGTGCAAGTGTACACAATCGTAACAAGTAATACAGTGAAAAGTGAGATCGTTCCCACGAGGATTAATTGCTAAACAATTGCTTAATCAATGTAACAAATAGTGATTTGGGGTAAAAAGTAAATGACACACAAATTTTGGGTAACAAGCAATAAAGGTAAAAGTATCAGGGTAATGAAGATCAGATTTGGAATTAGATGAGATGCATTGCTTTCAGTAAATCCATTAAGATGCTCAAAATGCTATGTTAAGTGCTGCAGCACTAGGTGCTGCCGCAATTGTGCATTATGTCTAATGCTTAACACTAGGTTTTAGTCCTCCTAAATTATGTCTAATTCGGAAAGAATTATTTTCCTAGGCTACTGAAGAACAAGCAGTTATCACCTAAGTGTTTTCACCTCATGGCTTATGTTTCCCCTATGTCTAGGGGTCAAACAAGGAACAACTATATGTCTATAGTGCAACTTACCATGTTATCTTGTGAGGTAAATGTACAAACCATGTCTGTGAATATACATGCTACTTAGATTAGACGGCCAATCCTAATCTAAGATGGAAATAGTAAAAACACACAAGATAAAGTGCTCAACACAATAACATAAGCATTAAGAACAAAATAACTTCATTACATTCAGATTAGCATCCCAACTACAGAGGTTTAGCTCATGATGAGCTTAGACAACATAGAAACTAACTTAAACATCAACAAAGATGAGAAAATCATACTAAATCCCGAGGAGAGAATTTACACTACATCCAAGAACAAAGGAATAGCTTCAGTGATGATCCACGAAGCAAACCAAGCTCTCCAATGAAGCTTCTTTCACAAGATGAAGCTTCAGTGTTACTGCAGCAATCAAATCCCAGCAATTGATTTTTGAGTAACAAGTAAGGCACGAAGCTTGAGGCTATGTCTATACCTCAGGTTTCAGCTTACCCTAATTCTTGGAATGTGGGTTTTTATATAGGGGATGGTTCGGGTAGAGGGATAACCCTAATTGGGGAGGCGCCTTTCGTCCTTTATGAGGGCAAAAGGTCCTTCGGGCATGTTCTGTTAAGGTCTGTGTAATCTACACACATTCGCCACTTGCCATTTGCTTTCTTCACTAAGACCATATTGGATAGCCAGGTTGTATACTTTATTTCCTTGATGAATCCGGCTTCAATGAGATCTTCCACTGCTTTGACTACTGCTTGCGCCTTCTCTTCCTTTTGCACCCGTCTTCGCTAGACGACCCATCTAGCTTCCGGATCTACAGCTAAGTGGTGGCAAGCTACCTCTGGTGGAATTCCTGGAATGTCTGCTGCGCTCCATGCAAACAAGTCGGCATGGTCCTTCAGGCATTGCATCAGTTGACCTTGTACGTCGATAGGGAGGTCGTTCCCAATCTTGACCGTCCTTTCTGGGTCGTCCATCAACTGAACTTGTGTGAGTTCTCCATCACGCTCCGGTCTCTTGATCCTCTTCTTGAGTTCCCTGGTTAGGAGGTCGTCCCCCCTCCTCTTCTTCACTGTCAAGGTCGTATCTAGCATCAAGATCGGCCACATTAACCTGTTCTCCTCCTTTCATTACATCTTCTATTTCTTTCCCGACTTGCTCACCTTGTTCTTTGAGAGTTAAGAAGAATGCTCATTTTGCTGAAAGCAGGTCGGCCTGAACTGTTGCTATCTCCCCTTCCTTAGTATAAAACTACATTTTGAGATGGACAGTAGACGGGACTGCTTTTAGACGCGCGCTAGTGTAGGGCGACCGATGAGGCATTGGTAGATCGACCTACACGGGAGTACTATGAAGTCTGTCCTGACCGTTCTGCACAAATATTTCTCTACGGTGTCATCCCCGAAAGTGACCATTAACTCAATACGTCCGATCGGGGTGGTGCGACCCATTGAATCTGGTTAGGACTGTTCCCCTGTACGGTCTCAAATCTTCTCTTGATATTTTCAGTACATCCAGGAGCTCCACAAAAATGATATCTGCAGAGCTACCCTGATCGATCAGGATCCTTTTGACGTCCATGTTGGCCATGACTGCAGATACGACTAGTGGCACTTCATGGTTGGGCGTCCCATCTAGGAGGTCCTCATCCCCAAATGAGATGGGTGGTCTCTTCGTGAGGATCCTTGGGGACGTTGATGCGGAGCTCAGGATCTGATCCCGTCTTCTCTTCATGGACTTGTTTGTTTCCCTCTTATCAGTGGGAAGACCTCCCATTATCACCATTGCAACTGGTCTTCCCTTTGACTTTCTGGTATCTAGGATTTCATTATCAACATCCTCGTCCTCTTCTTTCACTTTAGCTACTTCATTAGCTGGTGCCTTTCCCTTTCTAGGTGATCGCACCAGCTTCCTGTCATCCCTCCTGTTGGCTTGCTCCCTCTTTACATACTGGGTCAACTTCCCCTTTCTGATCAGCTCTTCTATGTCATCTTTAAAGGCCATGCAATTGTTAGTATCATGCCCGTTGCTCTTGTGGTAACGACAGTATTTCTTGGATGGGCGTTGCCCTTCCTTGAGGACGAGCGGGTCTGGTCTTCTCATCTCTCTGAATTTTACGTTCACACATTCTGACAGGATTTGTGCGTATGAGGTATTTGGCTTCGTTCGGTCCGTGAACTTCCTGATCATGGAGTCTCTTGGTGGTCCTCCCTGATCCCTTCTAGGCTTTTGGTCGCGATCTTCGCGAGGTTGTCGATTGATTCCCCTCTCAGCGGCTTCAATAGCCATCGTTCTCTCTTCATAATTCATGAACCTCTGAGATCTGCGGATGAAGGTTTCCAAATCTCTTGGCAAGTGTAGGCCGACTTCGACTTCAAATTTACTCCCTTGGAGGAGTCCGGTCCTAAAGAACCACAACCTTTGGTTGTCATCCAGATTCCTCACCTGGTAGGCCTCCCGATTGAGCCGCTCCACATAGCTTCGGAGGGACTCATTGGGCCTTTGTCTGATCGCGATCAAGACATCCTAAGACTTAGGCATTACCCTTGAAGTTGTGAAACGGGTGGAGAAGGCCCTGGCCATCTGTTCCCATGAAGAGATGGTGTTAGGCCGTAACTCAGTGAACCATTCCAAGGCTGATCCTTCCAAGGTCAAGGGGAAGATCTTGCATTTGACAGACCCGGGCGCCCCCCTATATTTCATCATAATGTCGAAGTGCTTCAGATGGGCATCAAGATCTTTCACGCTGTTGTACATTTTTAGATTGGACGGGGGTTTCTGTAACGAGTGTGGAATGCGAAACTCGTCTATTTCTCCGGTGAACGGCCCCAGACTCATGTCAACTCTACCTCTACAAGGTGGTCGGTCCTCGTAGCGTCGATACCGTTTGTAAGACCAGCTGCGCGATCGCGTGGGCGATCCGGGTGAGCCCGACGAGTAATATGAGGACTCGTGTTGCGAAGACTCCTCCGGCCAGTAGGTGTCGTCTGAAGCAGAGGGAGTGATTCTGGGTGGTGTTGGTCCTCCTCCTCGTCCCCTTCTGTGGGGTGGAGATCTGTAGACAAGTTGCCTTCTGGGAGGTGAACGATGTCTCCTAGACAGGTCGGCCCGTGGACTGGGCGACCTGTTGTTGCGACGGCGTAGTTTGGGCACTGTGTTTGCTCGCCTGGACGCCACTTGTTCCTCCATCTGAGTGAGGAGGTCATTCTGCCGGGCGATTTGTTAGTCTCGGTTTCGGAGTAGATCACGGAGCTCTTGAACCAGGTTTGCTGGAAGAGTGACGTCAACCTGCTGGGTCGTGCCTGGCTTGGCACCAGGGGCGACGACCTCAGCGTTGGTCGTCGGTCCTTCCAGTGGTGGTGGTGGCCGGGCTGGTATTTCTGCCACGCTTTACTGTTGGGTTGACCGCGGCATGCCTCGCTTTGCTGTTGCTTTTGAAGGCATTGGGAATGTTGGTGGGATAGTGTGCTAACTCCCACTGTGGTCGCCAATGAACCGTACTTTGAGGTCTTCTGTGGGGATGATCAAGGAACGAGTCGTCTGATACTGTAGAATGAGGATGACCTGAACGCGCGGGGGGTGTACCTGCAAGAACACTCCGACTCCCAAGTCAGCTATGTCGAGCTACAGTACTATCTAGTGAATATTCGAATGAATTGCGTACTTGACACCTGGTGACTGATGTTATTTATAGTGATTAGTTCGGATCGTTGACGTTGGATAGCCTAGTTGCGCTGGGGGCCCAAGTATCAGTTGAACTGATCCTCCCCTTGCTGGGTTGGATGACCACTTAGCGGATTGGGTCTGACGACTGATCCAATCCAGAATAGTTATGTTGCAATTTATAGAAGAATGAATGATATAGGAGCTAGGCTTCACCAATTCTTGTGGCATTTTTTTTTATTTCTAGTCGTTTAATTATGTGAAAATCATCTAGAATGTGAAAGTACAATTGGCTATCATAGTTGAGTTGAATGTGCTTACTTGAACACTTTTATTGCGGTTATTGAATGAAGTAGTTGAGTTGAAGTAAGTAGTAATTGCCTACCTTTGAACACTTTTATTGCTGTTAATTAAGATTAGAGAGGGGAAGGTGGGTGTGTTAATTTATGCTTGCATCTGATGATAATTAATAAGAGAAGAAAGAGAAAATGAAATGGAGCATGCTACTTAGAAAAGATACCGAACCATTAATTCTTGAAGGTGATCAGTATTTTTTGGTTAATTTCCTAATTTTCTCAAGCACCCCATCTTCTATTAAAGAAAAAAATTAAACTTTTTTGATAAAAAAAATTGCTTTTGCCTTACGTTAATAGATAGAATTCTAACATTTTCTTGTTTTTTTACTAAAAATAATAAAATTGCATTTTATATATAATATCCTTCATAGGTTAATTAGGATTAAAATGTTATCGAATATGTATATATGTCTTTATTATTAGTTCCAATACTTCGTGTAATATTATACTATGTAATATCCTACGTAACTTCTCTCTTTCCACACACATATTTTTCGAAAAATAAGTAAAGTAGAATCTCGGAATACCTATTGGGTCTATGCCGAGGAACCTAGCTGGTCACGTGTATACCCGTCTTTGCTGGTTCATGTGGTTCTCCCTTCTCAACAGAGTTTTTTATCACACCCAAGATTCGAACTCAAGACATAGGGGTGGCATCCGAGCCCAATTACTACTCGGACAAACCCTTGTTGATTTTGGGAAAACAAATTATAGTATTGAATTGAATGAAAATATTAAAAGACAAGGGAAAAATAAATAAAGAAAATTGTGCTTGTATTTGGTTAGGCTTTTGGACATAATATAGCTCCAATAATGGTTATGTTCCTATCTCATTTAAAATTGTAAAATAGTTACTAATTTAACTTCAAACTAAATAGAAATGACAAAATAAATTCAAAATATAACAAACAATATATATCTCATTTTTCCTCATAGAAAAAATAATTTTGATTCTTACTATTCAAACAACATGAGTTGACAGGAACCACTTTTTTCATGAATGTATCTAAACATAAATTTTGTTACCCTTAACTCACTTTTAATCAAAATCAATTTTACATAATCAATTTTGACAAAATCAATTTTCGTGTCACCGTAGAACTAAACACACCACTTGGTTGCTTTAATTAAATGTAAATGAAAAGTTGAAGAGTTCTTGGCCTTCAATTAATGTTTGCATTTAATATTTTAAACATCTTTAACAAATTCTGAGCCAATTCCTCAACTTATTTTTTCTTTCGACTCCCATGATATTCACTTGTCCGTGATCATTTTAAATATCCTTATAACACTATATGAGTAATTTATAGTACCAAAGTGTTTTTTGCATAAATAAATAAGTAAATATTTTTGAAATGAATGAGCATTAAAATAGTTTTTGCATAAATAGATATATATATATATATATATATATATATATATATATAAATAAATAAATAACTGTGTTAGTGCAAGGCCACATGGTTAATTTCATTGTGTCAAGTCCATTTAATTTGAGGAGTAACTCTCTTTCTCTATGGAACTTGAGGAGTAATAATTCGCTCTGCTCTTTTTTTTGTTACATAGAGTGAGGGGATGACACCCCAGTTCAAGGCTAACTCGCTCTACTCTAATAGAAGGTGAATGATTGTTTTTAAGTTATATATCATTCTCATAGCTAGCTTTATGCTAGACGTATTAAAATATTTATTGACATGGTATGGTAGTGGCATTAATTGCTTGCATTGTCATTTGTTTATGCAATTCATTACAAATTTATTACACATGAGGTGTAAAATATCACGATATTCTTGTAGGTGGAGGACCATATATGTGCATAACAGTTCATCATTCATTTTTAAAATGGAATCATGTTAACAAATGTGCACCATTGGGAATCACCCTTAAACTATTTGTGTAGCTACCTATAGTAACAAATTGAACTGGATGTTGACATGCCACTTCATGGCTTGTATTGCAATGACCTTGACATTTATTTATTACTAGCAGGATGGTTTAGTTAAGAGAGAGAATCCTAATGCATAATTGATAGGGACATAAGACAGATTTAAAATTCTATGCAATGCATAGTCTCTTCAATCTATAATTAACCTCACATCCTTATGTTAAAAATGGGAAACTGATAGTGAGCTTTTGTTATAATTGGCTTTAAATTCAATTCAATGGGAAAACGACTCTAAGTAAAGATTCTCATCAGATGCAATACACTGAAAACTGCACCACAAATTTCTCAAACTCTTCCACTTGCTAGTTGGCTTCCCTAAAAAAATGCCTATGTTTTTTTGTGATTCACTCTCTCCCATGTATGTGTTGTATAATGGATTTGTTTCGTACTATTATTGGCTACTTACGAAGTATCCCAACGTTTTCAACGAAAAACTAATCTCCGCTCGTGTTTAAGATCAAATTTCATACTGACCAACACCGAATTTGTCTAGTACGAGAATCGAAACCGAGAGCACAAGGTCGACTCCCGTGTCCCATGTATGTAATGGATATTACAAAAGTTAATTTATTTTTTATTTTTATTATCTGTTGAAAATTCAATTATATTTTGAATCAGAGTAAATTGTTTTAAATAGATGAATTATACCAATCATTTATGTCTCATACTTTTTTTGTCAATACTGATGTCTCATACTTTTTTTTTGTTAAAAAGGAGTAAAAATAAAAAGCACTAAGGTCTCACAAACTGAGTTCCATTAGCATCTGCAACAAAAAGGGAAGACAAATCCTCTGGCGGATTTTTACAAATGATCAAAGCAGAAGAATTCCTTACACCCAGCTTCGCGAACCAGCCCGCACAAAAATTCCCCTCATGATATGTGTGACTAATATGCATCACCCAGCCACGTTGTAGCAACTCGCGTAATAAGGCCACACCATTACCATATAAGTGATACACTGTATTGGCCTCTTTAAGAAGTCTAAATGTCTCCAAGGAATCCGCGAAACACTGTATTCTCTAATATCCTTCATTCCAACATGGAGATATACCTGTAAACAAGGCCATCAACTCTGCATGCATGATGTTAGACCAACCGACGGAGCCACTATATTTATCTCTCATACTAGTACTTGACGTTTTGGACTTTTCATTCAATGAATTGTGTTTGCATGGAAGGTCAAAAAAATTTGTGTTTGCAAGGTTTATATTTTTTTAATGCATTTAAAAGTTTAAAGAATTCGGTTACTAATGTTACAAAAAATACCGTTATGTCATGATTTAAGACAATTCTTTTTTGACAAAATAATTGAAGACAATTTAAAAAACCAATACCGTTGGCCCAGTGGCTTAATCTATCCTGGGACATGGGGGTTGGCCTGGTGCTCCCGAGCTCGATTCCCGCAATTGTCAAACTCGAGGTTGGCCATTGGAAATTTGATCTTAAGCATGAGCAGAGATTAGCCTTTTGTTGAAAGTGTTGAGATACTCCATGGTAGCCAGCGGTCGTTTGAACCAAAAAAAAGTGGTCATCCAATTTTATTTTTTTCTGGTTTTTCTTGCTCGTAGTATTTTGGAGAGTCTACAAAAAATTATTCCCGAGTTTCTTCATCAGAGGAACAAACACATATTATATTACTTAGTTATTTTGATCAAATATATATTACTCACTTTCTACTAGAGTAGAGCTAGTTATTCCCCCCTTAATCAAAGTGTCGAGGGTTCGATCCTCGCCTTCGATATGAAGCAACTTTAATGGGTTAGCTGTCCCACCCTTCGAGGTGCCTCCAATTCAGCAAGCAAATTAGTCACTGCATTTGGTGGTGGATACCCTAGTCTCAACGAAAAAGAGTAGAGCTAGTTATTACTCTTCAACTTCAAGTAGAGAGAGTTATTCCTCAAATTAAATGGACTTAACACCAACAAAACCCATGTGGTATTGCATAACCTATATATATTTTTTACTTATACAAGAAAAACTATTGTAATATAATTTATTTTAAGTCTGACTACATCAAATTCACACAAATATTATTTTTTGATATATATACTCTATCGTTTAACATTCTTTTACAGGTTAAAAAACACATAAAGGGTTGAAGGAAAATTAAATAATCAAGACTTTTAGACATCCCAAAATCTCTAACGCCTTGAGGTTAAGGAATTAATTTTAATGAAATTTGAGAAATTTGTAATGAAATTTGATATATTGTTGCGCCACCGACAATCATTAAGTAATATTCAACCATCAAACTAAATTAAACATCTATTTACAACTGTTAACCATATTTATATAGCAAAATTTCTCTTAGGGCCCCTTAACTTATTTTCAGATTTCAAATTAGTCCTTTATATTTGTTTCTGGGTTCCTTGTGTTTTAAAACTAATACACTATTACAATATTTAACATTTTTTCACCAATTTCGTTTAGCAGTGCATTAGTTTTAAAACATAAGGGACCAATTCAAAAAAAACATAATGAAGTAATTCGAAATCTGAAAATAACTGAAAGGGCTCCAAGAGCAATTTTATCTTTTTATAATGGTTTGATTCGTAGGTTGTGTATGATCAGGATAACCATTAACAAGTTACCCAAATGCATCAACTATAATTTTAAACTAAGCTATAATAGGTGTAACAAACGTCAAATATATTTTAGGTGTCCATATATATTTTCTCTTTGAAGAAATATTTAAAAAATATAATCAGAGTGTAGTAACCGTTTTTTTTTTATGAATACTAAGGTTATGTTTGGGAGAGGAGGCGATGAGAGGAGATACTTTTCAATTCTAAATTGAGAAAGCTGTAAAATATAAACAAAAATGAAATGTTTTTTTTTACAAAGAAAATGTAATGTTATTAAAAATGTCATATATTGATTATTTTTTTTGTTCAGACCATTACTAGCTACTTTCGGAGTGTCCTAACACTTTCAACGAAGGACTAATCTATTTCTCTTCTTCGTGCTTAGGATCAAATTTCGCACTGGCCAACAACGAGATTGTACATTGCGAGAATCAAACCTGTGAGCAAAGAATCGAGCCCTTGTGTCCCAAGGTAGCTTATGCTACTAGGCCAACGGTGTTGGTTTATATATCGTTATCTATCATGTTATTACTTTAATTTTTTAGATTTGTTTTTTTTTTGTCAACCAATGTATCATCCACGACGACTGTGGAGACTAATCTTTCGAGGTATCGAAGATCCATTTAAGGGGTTGACATCTCCCAACAAATGGTTTTCATACACACAGACCAGAGATCAAACTCATAACCAAATGGTTAAGGAACCCAAGTATCTACCACTTGTACACATGAGTCACACACAACATAACGCGCGAGAGGCAACACACGAGTCACATTAACTTTATAAATAACACCTCTCTTTTATTTTTATTTTCACACATCATTCTTCTTCTCTAAATAAGCTTCCATCTCTTTCTCATTGTCTCTTTCTCTCTTTTTTTCTCACCGGAAATTAAGTGGGGATTGGGGAAGTTCAGGGACAACTGTACACCCCAACCTCCAAAGCTCTGCCTATTCCAAAACCTTTAATCATAGCTGGCCAACAGATTCTTCAGTCACCACTGTCCACTCCTCATTCTTCAATCACTCAAAACCACAACCACCTCCAACAACCACATCACCACTACAACCACACAACCACCACTCCTACAACCACCACAACAACCATCCAACCACCACTCTTCAAAACTCACCTCGCACCACCGCACCTTCACAGCTCGCACCTCTCTCTCTTTCTCTCCCTGCCGCAGGAGGAGCTCTCCATTCCACTCTCTCTGTCTCACGTTCTTCTATTGTTATGCTATTTTAATACATACACACCCTTTTTTCTTATTAACCCCCACTCCCTTCTATCATTGTTTTCTTTCTAGCTTTTGTCCATTAGTAGTTTTATTATGATATATACATTTTTTTTGACAATATTATATTATGATACAGACGATATATATTAGATTTTTTCTCTATTTTATTATCTTCATTACTTTTCATTTTAGTCTATTTTATTAACTACAATTTTAGTTAATTTATATGGTTTAGATACCGTCGTTGTTCGTTTATATAAAAATCTAGTATCCATAAACAACACAACACACCATTCACCTCTCTCTCTTTCTCATAGTCCATCACCTTCTTCTCCAAAAGCATCATCTCTCTTTTTTCTACTCAACTCATCTATATAGTGTCACCCCTCCTTAATCATCTCTTCCATATCAGATCTGGACCATAAACATACTTCCATATCAGATCTGAACCAGAACCTTAGGTTGAAAAGATTCATGTATCAAATTTGTTTAAAATTATCCGAACATGTCGAATGTGGTACAAGGTGTTTAAAATGTTGATAATGAAATAATTAAATAAGACAATATATGTATGATCCAATTCCACCAATGTTACAGAAAAAAGAATATCAATAAAATTTCAATCAACAAAGTTTTTTTAATGAGAATAAGGTTTACCTTTCTCGCTCTCTCACTGTTTTCTGCTAAACTCAACTCTTGCATTTGCGCGATTAATTTTAATGACTGAATTTTGAATGTTAAGGTTCTGCAACTTTACAAGATAAAACAAGGTTTAGCCTTAAGATGACATCAATTCTCGTTTCTTCTTTGGCCACACGAAGAAGCCTTGTTTTGATATCGAATGAAATTATTGTACTCATTTTTTTCAGATGCATGTTCATAGAGAAGTTGGTAATCTTGTAAGCGCTTGTTGCACTAGGAATGGAAGGAATTGGAAAAATAGCAACTATTACCGGTATAGAATGCATATACGTGGGCCTTGGAGTCCTTTGTTCTCTAGTAGCTTTCTTCAGTACCTCTGGTGTGGTTGATTGGATGCACCTCAGCCCTTCTTTACATTTATATCTTGTTGCTTTGTTAATTCCAAGGTATGTGTATCTATATATTTATTTGTTAATCAAGAAAAATATATTTACTGATAAAAAATATATTTATTTGTTAATTTAGTTAAATTTTTTCTCTAATGAACTCTCTCTACACAGGGAGACACCTTCTGCTCAAATTGCTGGCATTGTTCTTATCTCGGTATCTACGCTATGGTTCGTCCTATCTCCGTATCTGAAGCTCTGCATTTCACCACGACGGCCGCCACCACTTTCGCCGCTGCCACCACCACCACTCTGACCACCACCACCCACCACCACTTTTCTGCCTTGTGTTGAGCAGAAAATACATCCACTTTTTCATTGCTAAATCAAGTTTATTTTTACTTATGGACATTTTATTTAGGTTTCTCTATTTACAAGCATGATGATTACTCCCATACCCATCCAAAGTTGGGTGGGTCTGAAATCTTCTAGGCAAAACTAGGCAAAATTGGTTCAATATTTATTTTTATTTTAAAATATTTAAATAGAAAAAAAGGTGTCATTGAGTATTTTGCCTAGTTTTGCTTAGAAGGTATCATACCCACCCAACTTTGGATGGGTATGGTAGAATTTACCTATAATGTGAGTGTTTGGTATTTGAACTTTAGTCCATTTAACTTAATGAAGCATTAATTTGAACCGAAGACAAGGCAATGTATCGGCACCATCTCGTATCTTTGTCGTCTCGTATTTGTATTTGTGCATTGTAACCCCTTACTGACTAAAAATTTGTCTCCTTACAATCTTCAAAGTATTTGTGAGTGTTGTAGTGCTTGCTTATTATGTAACTCATTAATTGTTAGTGTTTTGTGTTATTGGTTTGGTATGTATTGTGATTAACTCTGCTGGAGCCTAGTTGGTGTTAGTAGTGGGGTAATGTTGTAATTAGGACAACATTAGTAGTAGAGGATAAGCTAGCTGATAGCAAATGACGTGTTCAATAAAACTAGCGTTAAAATAGCTGATAAATGTAAAAGGACATAAATTAAATGATATTTAATCAATGACTAAATTATTTAATGATTACTAAATTATTCACTCGAGCAATGTTATTTGCCTATTTCACTCGAGCAACTTGAATTTAAATAGATATTTTCATATTAATTAAAAAAGTTATTTAATTTGCTTGATTTTAAATGAAAATAAAAATAAAAATAAAATTAAAAGCAGTACTAGATGGAAGAATAAATAGGAAATAAGAGAGAGAAGAAGGAGAATATCTACATGAGTTCTTAAAAAACTTTGCATTACGTTTGTAAATATAACTTCTCTTCTCAGTTCTCTTCTCTTCTCCGGGATAGCTGTTGATCCGTCTAGCCCTTGACTAAGCATTGAAGCTCGGAGTAAAGAGGGTCCGAAGCCGCAAGGACATCTTCCTTGGTCTCTGATGGAGCTGAGTTTGGAGATCAGTGAGGAGGCACAATCGCACGGGGCGAAAGAGGTGCGAAGCCGCAAGGACTTCTTCCTTCGGCCTCTGATTGAGTTCCGAACTCTGACATCAGAGGGAAGGCATAGGGACGCTGAGGACCTGAGCCGCCGTGGGCCTAGGCGCGCTCCATGACTGAGCATTTAAACTCGGAGTCAGGGAGGACAGAGTCACTGTGGACTTAGGCGCGTTCCATGACTGAGCATTTAAGCTCGGAGTCAGGGAGGACGGAGTCACTGTGGACTTAGGCGCGCTCCATGACTGAGCATATAAGCTCGGAGTCAGAGAGGACGTGTGTGTCGTTCTTTGACGGCCTCGCCTCGTACCATTGTTCGCCGAGTGGCCAGCTCGGTGTCGGACTCGGGTGAGAGGGGCGTTGTAAAGAGCTGGGAGCTAGTGTCGCCGAGGATCCTGCATGTTAGGAAGACATGAATATTCTAAATGGTAATTTTAAAATGGCTAAGTGTGAAGCCTGATTGAAGAGGAGAGACTGAGGCCAAGGCTGATCAGGAGCCCGACAGAAGGTAATGATCTGAGGCTAAGGTTGATTTGAAACCTGGCTGAAGATGGTAAGCTGAGGCCGGGGTTGATCTGGAGCCCGGTTGGGCTAGGGTTGATCTGGAGCCCGGCTGAAGATGGTAAGCTGAGGCCGGGGTTGAGCTGGAGCCCAACTGATGATAAGAAGCTGAGGCCGGGGTTGAGCTGGAACCCGGCTGAAGATGGTAAGCTGAGGCCGGGGTTGCGCTGGATCCCGGCAGAAGATAATAAGAAGAGGCTGAGGTTGATCTGAAACCCTGCTTCCTCATTAAGTATGTGGTGATGGCCACGATCTTAGTAGCCCCCACTCTCTGTTTCCTGTCAAGAAAATCAGACAACAACTCCAAAGAAACGTTGTTGTTAGAGTGACCAATGTCAAGTTAACAGGGAAGGCAAAACACAAATGTACCAAGCTCATTTTATCAAATATAGATAACATGATACAGTAAAAAAAATAGAGCAAATCTCGATGCATCATATTGGTCGTTCGAAACCATGAGGATCTACGCATGATTCTAATGATTGCAATATCATACAGTGTAAATGCATGCTTATTCTTTATGCCCAGGCAATGACAATTTTGAAGTGAATGCAATGAGAATGGTTACTAAAAGTAACTACTAAATTAGTACTTCGATCAAAATTCATTTAACGACCTCAAAATGATGTAGGCATTTAACTCAACTAATGCCTTAGTACTTCGTATATTGACAAAATTATGATGTGTGTAAAGTTCCTCTAGCTCACAACAAAGGGAAGTGCAAGTTTATCTCGCCAATCATTTATACACATTACGTGGGGATGAGCGGCATAAAAATGGTTCTAGTGATGAGGTGAATAATATATGTCGACAGTTTCTATCGAGTAGATTTACGAGCGCATTAGGCAACAATTAATTACACATGCATTAGTGTAGTGATGTGCCATGCAATGAGAATTAGCAATCATTTGAGCTAGGAAAAATCTTAGCAATTGTTTAATTAGATGACTACTACCCTAGTATTATCAAATAGAAAATTGAACCTAGATGTAAAATGTTAACACCAGGTTGGAGTAGAAATTAATGTCGGTAAACACCTTGGTGGCTACATCGCTTCTACGTCCGAAACCTCCATAATGTCATTGGCATGGTGAATTGCATCCGGACCTCCGCATCGATACCTCAGTTCAGAAAATCAACAGAAGTGAATGGATTAGCATTTAAGATTGTATAGCTTTTCTAGTTTACTTTGATAATAGCATCGGTGAGAAGATTAGTGTTTAAGGGTATTTGTCCCCCCATCACAAACAAACAACAACAAATTAATAAAAAAGTATAGTGTGAAGCACCATTTTGGGTATATTTTAAAAATTACATCTTAAAAGTGATATGGAACACATGTGACACATGACCCCATTAAATTAGGACAAATAAGGAAGGTATGATACCCCTCCATTATAGAATGGGTATGGGAGCAATCACCTTTTTATTTTTTTTTGACAAATGGCATATTATATTATTATTTTTGATATACATATGCATCCTTTTTTTTTCTTCCTATCTATCACTATATACAAAGCACAACAATTTATCTTCTTCTTCTTCTTAGTTTTTTTTTTTATAAGTCTTCTTCTTCTTAGTTCTTGCTTTGTCCAAAAGATTAATTAATTTTGTATTGTTTATGCGGATGAATATTTCAAGTCAGAGAAGCTTGAATCATAATAAAAAGGTTTAGCAATGGTAGAAGAATTGTAATAAAGTAGTGTATGAATAGCTAGTTATAGCTAATGATATGAACTTTTAGTTTGTTTCTAATGCTTAGTTTGCTGATAAGATATATGTAATAAGTTAGTGTACATTGAGGAGTTTCTTTTAATTATTATATCACTTTTCTGGATTGCTATAATATTTAAGGATATAATCGTATGTATTAAAAAAATAGCATGAGTTTTATCTTTGTTAATTTCTTTTTTTTTGACGTGTTTTCTTGTTAATTTCAAAAATGTCGAAAACATACTAGATCTATATATTTTGAGTTAATTTGCTTAAATATCTTGCAAAATTTAAGTCTTATTTAACATTTAAAGAGGGTTGTATTGTATGATACATTACATTCAATCAAACATTACATACTAAAAAAAACTTAAAAAGGTTTTAATCAAAAACATAAAAAAAAAAACGACATTTTAAAAACAACATTTTCAACTATCAACTACACAATTACAACCTCAGAAGATTAGAGACACATATATACATAGCACAAAAGAATGAGCATTCTCAGAGTTAGAGAATTCTCGTTAACTAAAAAAGATCAAACAAGGATGAGCTACACAACTGGGGAGGTTTTGGGAATATTGGGACTCGGAGTAGCACACATGATGATGTATCGAGTGGTAGACAATAATTAGCATCTTTTACTTGGTAATTGATGAGTGATTGATTTACTTAAAATTAGAGGTGGCAAAACGGGTTACCCGGCCCACATCGGGCTGGCCCACCTCAGGCTTGGGCATATTTAGGTCTTGGCCAAAAATTCTGAATTGCAATTCGGGCTTAACTTTTGCTTGTTGATGCTCCATTTATGTGAGCTTATTCTTTTGCTCTTTTGGTCTCTACTTAGCTTCAAAATGGCTTTTTTACCAACATGCACAATTTTAATGATAAAAAACATACATATTTACTATAAGTTTTGCAATATTTACTAATATTAAAATATTGAGGAGAAAAGTTTAATAAATTTATATTTAAGTCTAATATATGCTTTTAATTGTTTAGTAATTTTAAGTAAATCAAGCACTGATAGATCAATTACCAAGTAAAAGATGCTAATTATTGTCAAAAAAATAAAAATGCTATTTAAGAAATTATTTTATTTGTTCATTTTATAATTTAAGGTAATTTTAATTGACTAATATTTTTTTTGACAAAATTTGAATTATAATTTGATTACTTAAGTAAAATATTCCGATTCTCATGCTTCTGTTGAATTCAATTTATGATGTTTCTGTTTAATTCAATTTATATAAATGACTTGGTTTTTTATTGGCATTTTAATTTTAACTCAATAAAGAAATAACTTCTTTTACAACAACAAAGAAATGATTTGTTGGCATATATAAAAATTAAATTAAAATATTTGCTTTGCAAATCGGTTTGAAAAATTTCCAGTTCCAATATTGAAATATGGAGAGGGGTAGAACTGGTCAAATGAAAAGAAAAGTAAATTTCTTGATTATGAAGCTTTCAAAAAATCATACCACAAATAGGCATACAACAAAACATCAGCAAATATATAATAGAGTATAGTTTGGCTCATTCTTGTATACCAGCATAGAGGAAATAGGCCTACAACAAAATAATGCAAATGCATAGAGGAAAAACCATTCATTTGTTGGAAAGGGTTTTCGGTTAAAGGAAAAAAGGGGTATGTGCTCAAAGAGAAACTCAAATTGCTGAAAGCTAAGCTTAAGGTTTGGAATAATGATGTGCTTGGTTGGATGGATCTCAACATTAACAATCTTCGTCCTTTTGGAAGCAACTTCATGTCAAAGAGAGCATGATCAAACAGAAGTCTAGATCTAATTGGATAAGAGAAGGGGATCTCAATACTAGGTACTTCCCACGCCTGCATTAAGAATCGTAGTTATGTGGAATCGCTTTTTGAGAGGCCTATTCTCAGTGGTATGGAGTTCGGTAAGATCAGTGAAGATGATCACCGTCACCTTATAGCTCCGTTTATGGGGGGCGAGGTGAAAGAAGAAGTGTGGAATTGTGATGGGAATAAAAGTCCAGGTCCAGATGGTTACAAACTCAATTTCATTAAAAATTGTTGGGAGGTCGTGAAGGAGGACGTCATGGGCTTCTTTGAGGAGTTTCATGCTAATGCGGTGTTGCCTAAAGCCATTTAAGCTTCTTTTCTGACTCTTATTCCCAAAAGGGAGAATCCTCAAGATTTCAGGGAGTATCGTCCGATTTGTCTCATAGGGTGCATTTATAAAATTTTGGCTAAAGTGCTTGCTAGTAGATTGAAGGTGTTACCTAAGATTATTTCGTCGTGTCAATCGACGTTTCTTTCGGGCAGGCAGATTTTGGACGGGGTGTTGGTTGTTAATAAACTAGTTGATTTGGCTAAGAGAAGGAAGGATGAATGCATGCTTTTTAAGGTTGACTTTGAAAAAGCTTACGATTCTGTTTCTTGGGGGGTTTCTTGAATTCATGTAGGGTCGGATGGGCTTTGGCGTTGTGTGGATTAATTGGATTACAGCTTGCCTTCATAACTCTTCGATGTTTGTTCTGGTCAACGGGAGTCCTACTGAAAATTTTCAGATTGACAGGGGTCTTTTCCTTTTTCTCATCGTTGCTGAGGGTTTAACCGGTATGGTTCAAAAAGCGGTGTGTGGTGGCCTTTTCTCTGAGTTCAGAGTTGATAACAATCTTAGTTTTTCGTTGCTTCAATTTGCCGATGACACAATTTTGGTTGGCAAGGGCTCGTGGGATAATTTGTGGTGTATAAAGTCTATCTTTAGAATTTTCAAACTTGTCTCGGGGCTGAAGGTGAATTTTCACAAGAGTTGTTTGTATGGTATCAACTTGAACGTTGATTTTCTTGAAGCAGGTACTTCTTTCTTGTCCTGCAGCACAACAAGTATTCCTTTTAAATTTTTGGGCATTCCAGTAGGTGCCAATCCAAGAAGAAGACATACTTGGGCTCTTATTATTGACAAGGTGAGAAGGAGACTTTCATCTTAGAGTACGTTTCTTGTCTATTGGGGGTCGAGTGACTCTCATAAATTCGATCTTCAATAGTATTCCTCTTTATATGTTTTCCTTCTTTAAGGCTCCCAAGATTGTTATCCAAGAGCTTGTTAAGATTCAGAGGGACTTTTTGTGGGGGGGTTTTAGAGAGGGTCGACCTGTTTATTGGGTGTCTTGGGATAAGGTGTGTAGACCTAAGAAGGATGGTGGTTTGGGGGTGAAAAACCTGCAAGCTTTTAATTCGGCTCTTTTGAGCGAGTGGAAATGGAGGTGTATAAATGATCTTAATGCTAGTTGGCGGCTGCTTCTTTCTCATCGATATGGGGATCTGAGGGTTGTCTTCACGGGAGCTCTATCTTATACAGGTGGTACTAAGGATTCTTTATGGTGGAGAGACTTACTACTTTTGGAAGATGGTGTGATTAGTTGGCAGGGAGCATTTGCTTCTGCTCTTAGGCCGGTGTTGGGTAAGGGGAATTCGATCTCCTTTTGGCTGCATAGGTGGGCTAGCAGAGAGAACTTTAAAGACCTATTTCCTAGCCTCTTCTATTTTGCAAAGCTTAAAAACAGTAGTATTAGAGATCAAGGGTATTGGATAGATAACACTTGGCGTTGGTATCTCGAATGGGATCGTCTTTTGTCTGCAGAGGAGAGGGCTGACTCTGACATTCTTTTGAACATCTTAAATTCTACTCACCCCGACAATTCAGAGGATGATAGATGGCAGTGGAGGCTTGATAAGTTCCATGAGTTTACGGTTAAATCCTGTTATGTTTTTTTGTTGAATCTGATGCATCATGACAGGTTGGATAGCGACACTCAAAGCGCTTTAGATGATACGTGGCAGCTTTCGATTCTCACTAAGGTGGGGGTCTTCGGTTGGAGATTGCTGCTGGGAAAACTTCCAACCCGCGATGTTCTTATTTCAAAGGGTATCATTAGGGATCCACATGGGTCGCGTTGTCCTTTTTGTTTTGTACAGGATGAGTCTATTTTCCATTTATTTTTTGTGTGCAGGTGTTCTCGCTCAGTTTGGACTTCTATTCATGTTTGAACGTGAATTACGGTTATGGATACTCTTGTTGGAGTGGCGTATTTTAAGGCTCATGGTCTCGGGCTGGATTCAAAAGAGGCAGGGAGATTGCTGTATTTGATTTGGATGGCAGTCACGTGGTGTATTTGGGTCCATCGAAATCATATTCTGTTCAAGGATAAAGTCTTTAACTCTCAAGTGTTGGTCAGTCATGTCAAAACAATTTCCTAGAGCTGGTTCATTAGCATTGAACGCTGCAATTCAAATTTAAAGATCTCAGATTGGTGGGGAAGTCCTCTAATTTGTATGAATGCTTTGTAATTTTGGACATTTGTCTCATTCTTCCTGGGGTACTCTTTCCTCCTTGAGTCTTTTTCCCTTGGGGTTTTGGCCCTAGGAGGTTTTAACGAGGCCCCTTGTATTTGTAACGGTTGGGGTGCCCGTTTGCACCCCCTTTTTTGCTTATAAAAAAAAGGCTTAAATATGTTTTTCGTCCCTGTAAATATAACTGTTTTTCAAATAAGTCCCTGCAAAAATTTTTTTTTTAGAAAACTCCCTGCAAAATATTTTTTTTTTATAAATACCCTTCTGTTAAATCTTTGTTAGCCATCTGCTTATGTGGCTAACAGAGATCGATCCATGTTGGCATTTACAGGTCATTGTTTTTATTTTATTCTTTATTTTAATATGCTTACTTGGATAAACTAGTCAATCCCCAAATTAAATTAGGTTTTTTCCTCTTTCTTTTCTTCTTCCTCTTCCATCTGCAGGGCTTTCTTTCTTCACCCCATTTGAGGAAGATGTTTAAAATTAAGTGAAAATAAAAATATAATGATGTGTCAATCCTAAATGTACAAAAATTTGCCACATCAGCATTCTGTCAGCCACATCAACATTTTTGTAACGTCTCACTAACAGAAAGGTATATTTAAAAAAATGTTATTTTGCAGGGATATATTTAAAAAAAAATATTTTACAGGGACTTATTTGAAAAACAGTTATATTTACAGGGGCGAAAAACATATTTAAGCCAACAAAAAATCCCATTTTACAAACCTAAAGAAGAAAAAAGTGCTATATGGTATTTTACCCCCTTACTTTTTTGCGCTGATCTTCAAAGTGAGGCAATGATTGTTTGTTTATAGTAACTACATATCATCAAATATGTTATTTACATCAAATTAATTATGGTTACTTTACTGGACTTTTTTTTTATTCAAATTTACTAATTCTGGTATGTCTTTGCAGTTATATGCCTTATATATATGAAATTATAGCTCAGATTTAATTTGTGACACGACTATTGTGGAATCTAGAAGTCGTGGGGTTTAAGGGAAGTGGTGAGAATAAATAGGGAGAGATCAATGTTGGAGCTGAGGAATTTTTCGCTTTTATTTATGAAAATGTCGAGGACCTTTTTTAAGTCTTCTCCATAGACTTAGAAGTTTCATGGCTGGCACATTTGATTAACTAGCCTTTGTTTATTTTTAAATTTTTGGACTGTTATTTATAAGAAAACTAAGGTTAGACGAAAAAAGTAAATATGAAGAAAACAAAATAACAAAATAAAGGTAAAATATAATGGGGTTAATGAAATGACATGGTAGGTTTTAATTGGTGAGACAGGAAGTGGGATAGCGAAATTGGAACAATAGAATTTTTATCCAGTTTCATGTTAAATGAAATTTGGTTACACATTCCATGTGTGTGAGTTTGGGATAACTCAGGTTACACATTACATATCTGT
This sequence comes from Astragalus glycyphyllos, assembly GCA_963573325.1. Lineage (NCBI taxonomy): Eukaryota > Viridiplantae > Streptophyta > Magnoliopsida > Fabales > Fabaceae > Astragalus > Astragalus glycyphyllos. The sequence goes on along the minus strand of OY754313.1, from coordinate 52,556,827 downwards.
GAGTTTGGCATAACTTAAGTTCTGCATTTGATATGTGTGATTCTTTTTATCCTTTCACTATTGAATTCGGCTATAAAGATGACCAACACTCTCTCACTCGTAACTCACTCCCTTCTTAGAAACTCTCTCTATACCGTAAGCAAAAAATGAGAGCAACCACGTGTCTTTTTTCATTGTAGTCTCACATACCTAAGTAGATAGTTCAGTTGGCACAATAAGAAATATCAAAGTAGTACATCAAAGGAGTGTAAACAGAAAATCCCGGGTTCGAACCTGGAAAACTACGACCTTTTTCTTCACCAAACAGATTATGCTTGCCATATCCTACAACATTTACCATACATGGGTCATGGCCAACGACTTTTTGTCTTCACTTCAATTATATTATATCCACAATGTTTACCATACATGGGCTCTAACACACTCCCTTCTTAAAAAAATGAGAGTAACAATGTGTCTCGCTTATTTCTTTCACTTGTAACTCACTCCCTTAAGCCAAAAAATGAGATACTTCATTGCTACTTTGCATAGTAGTCTCAGATAACTAGTTCAGTTGGGAAACTAACATTCCCCACTATCATTCCCCCACTATCATCGCCGAGCTAAAAAATATAGTAGTCTTACAATATTATCATCGTAACCTTTACCATTCTTTGTACTCACATTGCCAGCGACCTTTTGTATTCACCAAACAGATTATCCTTGCCTTGCATGATACCATATTTTACAACATTTACAGCCATGGCCAGCGACCTTTTGCATGATACCCTATCCTACAACGTTTACCATACATATATAGGCTCTCTGACCCTCTAATATTGCTGATTGCAGTACATTTGGCCTTGATCCTTGTAGCGTGAGTATATTTATTATGTAATAATAATAATAATAAAATGTAATATTGGTTCTTTATCTTTTTTTTTTTGTTTTCGTCATTTATCTTTTAAAATACATGGAGGGGTAGTGAGAGAGATAAAGGGAAGTAGACATAGAGTTACAACAACATCACACTAACTTAGAAATAAATTATTAGAATGCGAAGAAAAAAGAGTAAGAAAGATGGAGAAAGAAGAAGGGAAACGTGGTTAAGGCTTCAAATTAAACCTCATATTACTGATCTATATGTAAAAAGATCTCTACTTTACTTCTCAGTCCCAACGATTCCAGAAAGAGGAGATGGAAGAGAAGAAACATCCATTGAAGGTTCATTAGGAGGGAGTGTAGATCCAAACATATATTTTTTACAATAATCCTGTTAGTCAATAAGGGTTGCCATCTTGGTTAGCAAAATTATCCTTAGTTTGTTAGTGGTTATCTATACTAATATTCTATACTAATTCTATACTAATTTTATACTGAGAGTTGCCTTTAGTAACTGTTTTTTGGTTTCCTATTTTCCTTCCCCACTTTACCCTTACAAACTCCTACCAAAATACATAGTTACCCATAGTTTACGGTTACTTAAGAGATAACTGAACGTATATGTGGGTCTCAAAAGAAATGGGTTAAATGGATTTTTGTGTCAACTTTACCCTTAAAATTTACTTAGAGCATCCACAATGGAGATCTCCTAATTTGAGTACTTAAGTGGGTCTCACGTTTACACATCATCATTTTATAATTTTTTAATGTAACTACTTAATAAATACCCAATTTCTCCAATCCAGCACCCACAACAAATTTCTTAAATGGTCCCACTAATAACTACATATTATTTTTTAATAATAAAAAAATAATGCATGAACCAATATTTAGAAGAGAGAGAAAATTCTTGTATAAGAACTCATGCCCAAGAAGTACCCATTTTATTTTCTCCACAATGGTAGTACCTAATAGGTACCACTTAGGTACTCTATAAGTACCACCATTGGAGATGCTCTTAGTTACCCATATATTTAAAGGAGTATTGGCTAAATGGATTTTTGTGCCAACTGCATTTCGGGGGAAGTGTCAAAGTCAGACCACGGCCAATCGACCTCTTGCATAGAAGGTGATTAAACTTTGAAGCACGACCAAACATCGGTCACTTGACTTCCTCTTAAAACTCATCAATAAGTAAATCAGTTATTACAGGAGGCCCTCTCTGGTCTCACACATGTCCACAACTAACAGTGTCAATCAAAATACAAATGATGCATCCTCATGTAAGTTAACTTGTTATACAATTCATTGTCTATCAATCAGGAACAACGCATTTCTCACCAGATAGTGTATGGTTCTCTCACATCATTCACTGAATCATTTCAATCAACTTTGTTACCTGTCGCACAAGTCAATGCATCAGTCAATTCAATCATGGAACACTAGGGTCTTTTCAGGGATGTAATGAGGTTGGGCTACAAACAAACTTGGTTTTTCTAGATACTAAAATATGTTTTAGGATTAAAAGAGCAACCAAGAACTCTACTCACTATCTACTATTTATACACTAATTGCAATCACTCAAATATTATACAAATGTACTCCAGATAATGGATATAACTCTTTTTTGTGTTTCTTTTTTCATTTTTTTCCTTTTTTTCCTTTTTTTTTCTTTTTTTTTTACTAAAGATCACCCTTCTTTTGAACAAAAAGATTTTTTTTCTTATATATAAACAAAAAAATACAAATAAAACCCTTTGATGTCACTAACCTTTCTCCCCAACTTAGCATAAACCATTACCTAAAAAGTTGCTCTCTTATCCTAAAGCATAGATGGTTCGGTTTCAAGAAAGAAAATTTTCTTTTAAGTCTCAAAGTTGAATAAGCAAAGGATATTATCATCATTTGGTTGGCTTTTTGGCTTAGTGGGTTTATAGAAATGAACTGCCACAATCCTTTCTATGTATCCTTGACTTGTGCAATAACGTGAGACTCAAACAAAATCAATTTCAATGAAACAATGAGGATTTATAATCTGTGTTTGTGTTTCACTCATTCACACAACCTTTGTACATAAATGTGCAATGAATTTGTGTTGTTTTTCTACTATGTCCATGATTAAAACAAAAATTCATCACATTACATGGAAAAGGGGATCGAGCTTATTAACATCAAATCAATAGTTATCATGGTAATAGGAGGCAAGGTTCAAAAACACGGTCTGTTACGCCTAAAACGGTCGCGACAAAACTGTCTCCGTAGTGACCGTTACCATGACAAATAATTTTAATAAAATTTATACATTGTGGTGATTAATTCACAGCGCGATGACTGCGACTTGTCACACAACATCCGCAACGGTTAAAATCGTGAAAGCCTTAACGCGACCACGACCATGACCGCTATTTAGATCCTTGATAGGAGGTTGCATTCTAAATTACTGAAATGCTGAGTTTTTTCCTTAATTACTATCAGTAGTTGTGTATCTTGATGTTGGGATCCAGTCCACTGAGATGAGACAATGAGGCAGATGAGCAATTTGAAATGGTTCATGCTATGATGATATGAGGTTACCATGTTATAATTTTAGGACTTTTTTTTATATATAATTAGTTAGTTTACTGAATAATTTTCTTTTTCAGATGATCAGATCAAAGAAATTTAGCTTAAGGACAGTTGCTACAAATTTGACAAGTTGTGATATGGTCATATAATTATTTGGTTGAGTTTCTTGGGAATTTCAGGGAGAAGAATAACAATGACTCACTAATTTCATACCCATTCACATGCTATTCTCTCTATTTTATATATATATATATATATATATATATATATATATATATACACCTCACCTTTACCCAGATTCCATCCCTGGATTTTGGAAATTGTAACTAACTTCTTTCCTAGCTGTCAATTCATCACTAATTAAGCTGTTATGGAATCAGTCAAATAGGAGTAAATGTGGTTTGGATTAGACTGGATGATTCGGTTTTTAACGAACCAACAAGCATATATCACAAATATATTCTTGTTCTGGACTGGGCCACGAGGCCCACTCAGCAATTGACATAAATTGGCCCAATCAGCTTGGTCCATATCCACTATCTACGGGGTCCAATCTAACCTAAATATTTGAAGGGCTCAGATCAACTCACTCGATCCAACGACTCACAATGAGCACGCTTTTCTATAAATACCAACTCACATTGCCATAATTAGGTACACTCTCATTCCTTGCTAAATCACTCACCTACTCTCAATACTAACTTGGGCGTCGGAGTGGCTTCGCAGGTCCCCCTCCCGGGCGCTCGTTGACATCAAGCCATACAGCAAGAGACCACTGACGCAGTCCGCACAACACTGCTAGGTACAGAACATTGGCGACCACAGTGGGAGGTCTCTACCTTTCAAACCATTCCTACACTTAGAAATTTTTCTCTTGCACTCACATGGCTCCAAGAGGCAGACCACGCGTGAAAAGTGTTGCTGTGCCTCCACCCCAGCTTGAAGGCACTCCTGAGGGCAATGTCGTCACCCACGAAGACACCCCTGTTCAAGCTGCGCAAGAAGTTCCCCCGTCGGGAGGGGTTCACCCGCCGGATGTCAACCAACTATTGGACCTTCTGGCCAACCGCACTCAGACTATGCTGCTACAAGAGGCAAATTGAGAGGCGTGTGGCCTCTATGCCCGAGCAACCTCCTCCTTTGTGGGGAACTCCCCCTCAAACGACTGTGGTATCGAGATCCCTTCGTTCCCCCCCTCGAAGGCGTCATGTTCATCGTTCACCACCTAGGAGGAGGCATGTGCATCGCTCCCCACCTCGGCGTAGGAGGCATCAGGGATCCGAATCACCAAGGGCGACTCCTTCCTCTTTGGATGGGACTTATCAGCCTGATGACACCCACTCCAAAGTGTCTTCACGTGACTCCTCTGATTCGCGTGACAGGTCAAGGAGCAAGGCTAAGATTCACAAGAGTCTTCGCAGAAGATCGCCATCGAGGAGATCTCCCGACAAGCACAGATACCAAGACTTTGACTTCCAAGATGTCTCACCTCGCAATTCAAGGAAGTTTGCGGATGAAGGACCCTTCACTCGAAGGGTGGAGGAATGCCCGATTCCAAGGACTTTGGAAAAACTCCCAACACTAAAGATGTACGATGGAACCGGAGATCCGGACCGGCACTTGGCTCACTTTTCACTCATGATGCGCTATAGAGGCGCTCGAGAGCCTATTCATTGTAAGATCTTCCCTCTCACCCTCGAGGATACCGCATTAGAGTGGTTCCAAGAGCTGAAGCCAAACTCCATCTCTTCATGGGGGCAACTGGCAAGACTGTTCACGGCTCGTTTCACCGCCTCCCGTCTGAAGCCAAAATCTGAGGAAGTGCTGAGGCCTGTCGGACAGCGGGAAGGTGAAACACTTAGAGAATACATTGAGCGTGTCAATAAGGAAGCTTCATGTGTTCGGAACATGGAAGATAAGCAAAGACTGTTTTGGATGAAAGATGGCCTCAGGCAAGAAAGTCTTTTCGAAATTGATGTGGGAATCAACAAGCCAAGGGACTTGGCAGAATTTCTCCAGAAGTCTCAAAAGTACATGGATTATGAAGAGAACAAGATGGCTTGCCGCGAGGCAGCTAAAGATGGTGATGATAAGGGTGATACCAGAGAAACTCGGCAGCGAAAAGACTCAGGAGGAGGACGTCGTGAGGCAAAACCACGACGGTTCGCCGAGCACACTCTGCTCAACCAATCTCGGGCCAAAATCCTGGCTGAATGTGCCAATGCTGAGTTTAAGAATGTTAAGAGGCCAGAGCCTTTAGTGTTGAAGGAAGGCCAAAATCCTTCAAGGAAGTGGTGTCGATACCATCGAAGTGGAGGTCACGATACCAATGGTTGTTGAGCCCTGAAAGACGACATTGAGAAAATGATTCGGAAGGGTAAACTCTTGCAATATGTGAAAAAAGATGGAGAGCCCAATGACTCACGCAAGAGGCCCCGTTCACCTGAGCGAAGATCCAAGTCCCCTCGAAAGGGAAAGGCTGTAGCTAGTGAGGTGGTCAAAGCTGTCAGGGATAACGACACTGAATCCTCAGAGCGGGAGGACACTCGGAAAGCAAAAGGAAGGCCAGTGGCTATGGTCATTCACGGGACCAACCCCCTTGACGATTGGGGATCAAACAAGTCTATGAAGAGAACTTGGAAGGAAATTATGAATGTAGCATCAACATCAACCATCAGGGAAGGACCAGCTAGACCACCCATATCCTTTGATGATAAGGATTTGTTGGATGGGAGACCAAACAAACACATTCCATTCCTGATTTCGGCTATCATGGCAAATATTGATCTGAAGAGAATCCTGGTTGACCAGGGGAGCTCGGTGGACATTATTTTCGAAGATTTGCTGCAAGTCCTGAATATCTCCCCCAAAGATATGACTCCTTACAGTGGAAAGGACCTCACAGGATTCAATGGAGCAAAAACCAAGCCACTTGGGCATTTAGAGCTGATGGTCACCTATGGAGACCCCGATGGCGAGCAGCCGCTATTCAGAACTGTAAAGACAGCCTTCCTAGCCCTCCCGTGCAAATCTGTTTACCAATGCATTATCGGGAGGCCGACACTAGGCAGACTGGAGGCGGTAACATCAACGGTCCACCTAAAGATGAAGTTCTACAGTTTGGGAAACAAGGTCGTGACCCTTCAAGCTGACTTGGGCGCAGCGCGGAGATGCTTCTTCATGAGCTATAAGGATGAAAATGAAATTGCTAAAGTGAAAAACCCAATCAAGAAGTCAGGGAAATGGGCTGAGGTGAACTTGGCAGATCTGGATGCTAGATATGATCCTGACAGCGAGGAAGAGGAGGAGGATTCCGCCCTCGCTAAGGAGCTCAAAAAGCGCATGAAGAGACCTGAGCCAGATGGCGAATTCATCTCCATCCAATTGGGGGAAGACCCTGCTAAGACTGTCAAGATAGGCTCTGACCTCCTTGAGGATGTCAAAGAGCAACTCATCAAATACTTGAAGGAGAATGCTGATCTCTTTGCCTGGTCCGCAGCTGACATGCCAGGAATACCACCCGAGGTAGCATGCCACCACCTTGCTGTTAATCCTAACACGAAGTGGGTGGCTCAAAAAAGAAGAGTCCAGAGGGGAGAGAAGGCCGAAGCCGCTGCTAGGGCTGTCAAAGACCTTATAGAGGCAAACTTTGTAAAAGAAATTAAGTACACCACTTGGTTGTCCAATGTAGTCCTTGTTAAGAAATCTAATGGAAAATGGAGGATGTGTGTTGATTATACTGATCTTAATAAGGCATGTCCAAAGGACGCCTTCCCCGTTCCCCGTGTAGACAAATTAGTTGACAGCGCCTTAGGTTTTCATTTTTTATCTTTTATGGACGCATACTCAGGATATAACCAGATCCCGATGTACCCGCCGGATCAAGAGAAAACGGCATTCATGACGGAGCAAGGAAATTATTGCTACCGCGTAATGCCTTTTGGGCTTAAGAATGCCGGGGCAACTTATCAAAGAATGATGAATAAAGTGTTTAAAAATCAAATCGGCCGAGTAATCGAAGTATATCTCGACGATATGATAGTAAAAAGTAAGAATGACCCAGATCATCTTAAAGATATAAATGAAGTGTTCTCAGAAATTCGAAAGAACAATACGCAATTGAACCCAGAAAAGTGTACATTTGGGGTTGGAGCAGGGAAATTCCTCGGTTTCTATCTCACTGAGAGAGGTATTGAGGCCAACCCTGACAAGTGCAGGGCTGTGACCGAAATGACTTCACCAACCACAAAGACAGAAATTCAAAAACTCACAGGCATGATTGCAGCGCTGTCCCGTTTCATTTCACAGGTGTTGCACCCCGAAAAATCCTTTGGAGGGATTTCTCTTCGCACAACATGAATTGGAGTCGCCACCAATATTTTTTTAGAGGTAAAACATTGAAAAAAACCTTTCTTGAAAGACAATGGTCCTTGGAACCACGAGATTTGAGTTCGGGGGTCGGTTATGCATGGGGAAGGTACGAGCACCCCACACATCCTTTCTACTGAAAGGGAACCTCGATTTGACGTGTGATTTAAAAGGTTGATTTAAGAAATGCTTTGTTTTTATCTCTCTTTATCTCTCCTTACTTTATGGAAAAACTTAAGGAAAATTTAATCTTTTGCGCTTGACGGGAGGGCACCGTGCCTACGTATCCTGGGGAGGGAATCAAAGCAACGTAGTTCTTGTTTTCGAAAATTGTTTTGTTTTTAGAAATTGCCTTGTTTTGGAAAAGGGTTTGTTTTTTGAAAAGAAAATGGTTTTCATTTGTCGTGCTTGACGGGAATGTGACCCGCTCCTACGTATCTCCCAGTGCGATGGAGAATTAAAAGCTTACGTAGTTCTCGGTTGTCGAGAAAAGGTTTTTATTTTTTAGTTGTTTAATTGTGAAAATTGAATGTTCACAGTGATCAAACAACAAAGGTTTCGAGTGATCACCACTAGCATCCCATTATTGACGATCGTGCAAGCAAAGGCTTCGCATTATCCTCAACAAAGTTTTTAATTTGTGAAATGAGAGTTCTTTTGAAAAATGAGTGTTCATGATAATCAATTGAGCAAAGACTCCAAGTGATCACCACTAGCACCCCATTGTTGACAATCGTGCAAGCAAAGGCTTCGCATTATCCTCAACAAAGTTTGATTTGTGAAAAATAGTTTGGAATTGTTTTGAGAAGAAGTGAAGTTGTTTATCAATGATTATGTAAATGCAAAAAAAATGTTTTGAAGTTGGAACGTTACTAACGAGTAACAAGTTGTTTTTTGTATGCAACATGGTTTTGAAGTTTTGGAGAGTTACTAACGAGTAACAATTGGTGGAAATCAAAACAAGCAAATTGTGAACACCAATTCAACATTTTAATGCACCACAAGCACATAAACAAGTATATCAAGCATGGAGTACCAAGCTTCAATTCAAGAATGCATGAGTAGGCAAGGATGCAAGAATAGGTAAGAATGCATGAATATGCAAAATGCATGTGCATCAAGGTTAAATGAACCTATCTTTTGCCGATTGAGAAATGGAAAGTGTATCAAGACTCCAAGCGGTCTATCCTTTGCCAAAACTTCACAAGCTTCAAACAACAATTTACAATAAACTCAAAGAGCAAAGAAAGCATGATTAAACTTGAGGATGCATCAAGGTCATTGGAGACCAATCATGTGCGCAAATTCAATTGTTTATAGACCCCTTTTTGCTCACATTTCACAAGCACATCAAATGGGAATTGAATTTTTAAATGCTTACAAGCATAGGCATCAAGGTTGAAGTAACCTATCTCTTGCCAACTTAGCATAACCCAAGATCATTTGTGGACCATAAATGAACCAAAACCCAAATTCATTTTTCTCAAATCACAAATTTCACAATTAACAACATAGGTTTGAATATTTGCAAGTTTAAACAAGTAATTTAACAAAATCAATTCATAAACCCTAGTATGTGAACCTTTTAGCCCGAAGAAATCAAGATACACATCTTGCAACCATTCCTTTAAGCGACCCAAATTCACAATCAAGGTTCATTTCCAAGCAATTGTACGATTGAACCTCAAAAGGCATCAAATCAAATATTAAAACCTAATTATTGAACATATGCGAACCAAATAGCCGAAGGAAATCAAGATTTACATCTTGTAACCATTCCTTTTGGCACAAAAGCTCACAATCATGGTTCATATTCAAATAATTATAAGATTAAGCCAACAAACACCCAAAAATCAACATCAAACCAAATTATCTCAAAATATGCGAAATACATACATGGCCAATCATCAATTTATTTCAACAAGTCAACCAAATCAAGCAAGCGAATGACATAACCAAAACATAGATACATTTATTCACAAGATTCAACCATGAGAACCAACAAAAATCATAAAACACATATTTATTTGAAGCATGCGAAATTATCATCAAAGCAAATAACATTTTATTTCAATTAAAACAACAAAATCATGCATATAACCCCAAAATCAAAGCATCAAAACAAAGATTCATGAGATTAACATATGTACAAGCATAAAAATGAAGTTAAAAGAGAGGATCTACATTTTTGGAAGTGGAAATCTCACAAATATACAAGAAATGATGACTTTATGCAAGGATTTACAAGAGAAGGGGTCTAGGAATCACATACCTTAAGATGAGCTCCAAATAAACACAATAGATGAAGAAACAATCAACCAAATCAACTTATCTTCAAGCTTGGTCTTCAATCTCCAAAAAATGACCCTTGATCTTGAACTTTTGTGTGATTTTATGAAGGATTGATGGTTGAAAATTAGTGTTTAGGCTTGGAAGATGGATTGAATGTGTGTGGGTAGATGAGAAATGAAGAAGTGAGTTAGAGAAAAGGGAGAGGGGGTGGCGCATAAATGGAGAGAAGGTGAGGAGGGAGTTGTGTGCTAGGGTTTATGAGTGAATGGTGAGGCCAAAAGCTTTTTTTTTTCTTTGTGAGGTGAGGTTAATAGGGTATATATAGAAAGCAATTAGGTTTAAGGGTAGTTAGGTCATTGTGCATCTCATCTCACCCTAGGATTGCATCTAAAATTTGAATGGAGGGTGAGGATTGAATCACACATGGATTGAGGTCAAAAAATGAAAATATGAGAGGGAATGAGAGGGATAGGCGACACACATTGAGAGGGGTCCTTGGTGACCAAGTTTTGCAAGTTGGCAATTGTACTATTGTACTATTATGAGACCATTCCCTTTTCCTTTTATTTTTGATTATTCTTTTCAAGATAATTGTACAAAAATACACCACTTTGAGCCACATACAAGGTATCTTGAGGAATATGCCATTTTATGTGATCACCATGACCAAAAATGTCATAAAAATCACATCTTGGAACTTTTTGTAGAATATTCCCTTTTGATCCTTTTTGAAATTTTGTGCACAATGTATGCATGCATGCGCATACATACATACATGACCAAAAATGTTTTGCCTCAAATAAATTTCTCTAAAATTGCACAATGATTCTTGATGAGAAATTATCTTATTTTTGACAATGACCAAAATACCCTTTTGCCCTAAAAACCTTGTTTTTTAACAACAAATGCATTTCCACTCTAACAATGAATTTAAAAGCCCTAGAATGACTTTTAAAACCCAAAAATGCATGCACAATGCTCTTCACTCTTCAAAATAAAACCACACTTCTCAATTTATTTATTTTTTTGCGGAAAATTAGGGTTTTAAACCTAGGCGGACAAAAATGTCAACATAGTCAAACAGGAGCTGAATCAACTTCTTACGTTCACAATTCCCCATCGCGGTACCAACCTTGATCTCTTTTCTATCTTCCTCAGTACCCAAATTAACCATTTCTGTGGGCTCCCCATGGGGCTTGATGACCTTTTCTTCTTGTTCTACCATTCTCATAATTTCTGGAGGAGTATCCCAACCATCCTCAACATCTTCCTCGGTTTGGTTAACCGGGTAATCAGAGTCACAGTATGAGTTATGGGCATTATTACTTTCAAGAATTGTATTCGATCTGCATTAAAATGGAGTGGCGAATAAAAATAAAGAAAAGACACGCAAATGAGAGATGAAGAAAGAGAATTTTATTGAAAATTCCAAAATAACATTTTATTCATTGATGAAGTTTGACGAAAACATGCATGCCCGAATGAAATATCCCAAGGCCTTGGGCAGAGCCGAGGAATTTTGCATTACAAAGAAAAATTACTTTAAATTGAAAAACACAGGGAAATCTAGGGCCTCCCAGTTCTGGAGCTTTTCTTTCGCAGCACAACGGCGCACTAAGCCGACAGCACCGTCACCCGAGCCTGAATCTTCTTCAATCACATTGACCTGGTCAGGGTTCAGCATGCCTATACTTCGGAAGTTGTTCCTAAGATCACCAACGACCATCCCTCCCTGGTTGGGGGTCCTTCCACTGAGCTTTGCCAACCATTTCTCTCTTCTATCAGCTGCTAGCCTCTCTTGGTCTGCAGGGCTTGGGATGTACCCAATACCGAACCTTTCAGTATTCCCTTTCAGCAGGACGGGTGCTACAATTCCTTGAGCAGCTTTTCCCAGGCCTTTTCCAACCTGATACCCATATCCTAGCATCACCTTTGCAACCATCATGTCCGCCTTGGACCACCTAGGCTTCAATTGGGGAGGCTCACTCCCAACAAAGATAGCATTTGAGATCTCCAATCCCTGGAAGGCAGTCTTAAAAGACTCCTCTGCTGCTTCAACGTAATATTCTGGTGGTGATCGGTTTATCATCATTTCCTCCTCCCCGAAGATTACTATCAACTTACCCTCGGCCACAAACTTGAGTTTCTGATGGAGCGAAGATGGCACTGCCCCAGCGGCATGTATCCAAGGTCGTCCTAGCAGACAGCTATAAGAGGAAGCTATATCCATGACTTGGAATGTGACATAGAACACTTCAAGACCCACCTGCAAAGGCACCTCTACTTCTCCAAAAACTTCTTTCACAGACCCATCAAATGCTCTAACCAAGGTGGAGCTAGGCTTCAGATATGAGCAATCCACATCCAACTTATCCATTGTGGACTTGGGCAACACATTCAATGACGAGCCATTGTCGATGAGCACTCTGGCCAGCATGTAGTCCCCACACTTGACAGAGATGTGAAGGGCTTGATTGTGATTCTTCCCCGCCGGAGGTAGCTCAGCGTCTGTGAAGGTCAAGTAGTTGGATGCCACTATGTTCCCAACAATACCATCAAGCTGGTTGACCGTAATGTCATGGGGTACGTGTGCTTCATTCAGGATTTTCAACAGTGCAGCTCGGTGTGCCTCGGAACTAAGCAACAACGAAAGCATTGAGATTTTGGCCGGGGTTTGATTTAACTAGTCCACCACCCGGTATTCACTTTGTCTCATTACTTTCAGAAATTCCTGAGCTTCTTTGTCTGATACTTCTCTAACTTCCACAGTTTCCTTATCTTTTCCCTTACGGACCCTTTCTTCAGCTTCCTTTGATTGTTCCTTTCTAAGATTTTCAGGAACATACATCCTTCCACTCCTTGTAATTCCACTACTCCCAGCAATGTTTGTTATATCCAACACACCCTGAGGGACCTCTGCTTGCATTTGCACGTTGCAGCTCCAGGGAATAACCCTAGTCTCTCTACTAGGGGTAGCAGCAGGTACCGGAATAACAACAGTCAGAGGTCTTGCCACAACCGAGCTTGAATTCAGACTGCAAGGGATTTCAACCGGTCTCCTGAAACCTCTGTTGTTTGATTGCAGAGTAGATACACTTTCTTCCTTTTCCTGAACCCCAACCTGGACCAGGTGTCTGTCTAACAGCTCTTGGAGGATGGGTTTGAAGCTCTCACAGGCCCCAACACAATAAGGGTCATTGCAGATGTCTCTTCTGGCACACCCTTCTTCGATGATACCACAACGGCATAGTGCAGCATGAATGATACTCAGGGGTGTACGAATGCACTCCACCTTCCTAATTAAGTACTGACCACCCTGATCATTAATGGCATTTGCAGTGGGCCCACCATGCCCCGGCAACGGGTTGGTGGTTACATTAGGTTGCTGAAATGATATACTCTTTGCATCAAGCAGGTCTTGCACAACGTACTTGAACGCCTTACAATCCTCCACCACATGACCTACTGCCCCAGAATGAAAGGCACAGGTAGCATTTGCATTATACCCTCTGGGATAGGGAGGCTGATATGGTTTCATCTGACGAGTGCTGATTAACTTGTTGGCAATGAGATAATTGAACAAATCCGTGTACGACATGGGGATAGGTTCAAAGACAACAGGCTTTTTTTCATTGTAGTTTCTGTACTGATTGTTGGACTGGAATGGCTGAGCAGGCGGCGTCTGAGCAGGAACTGGAATGGCTTGTGGGGGATTGTTGTGTGATGGACCGCTAGCTCCGATGATTGCATTAGTTTCTCCCTCCTTCTTCTTGTGGGAACCAGAAAAAGGCTTTTTCTGATGGGAAGGAGGTGTTGGGCCATGGGCTATTCTTCCGCTGCGCATGCCGTTCTCCACTCTTTCTCCAATGACAACCATCTCAGAGAAATTCGAAGCCACGCTGCCGACCAAACGATCATAGAACACTGGGGGAAGAGTTTCCATGAACATATGGACCATCTCTTTATCAAGCAGGGAGGGTTTTACTTGTGCAGCGAGGTTCCTCCACCTCTGGGCGTATTCCTTGAATGTCTCATTATCCTTCTTAGACATACATTGCAGCTGGGTCCTATCCGGGGCTAAATCACTGTTGTACTGGTATTGACGGATAAAGGCATCCGCCAGATCCTTCCAACAACGGATATTAGTTGGCTCCAATTGCATATACCATTCAAGGACAATAGTACAATTGCCAACTTGCAAAACTTGGTCACCAAGGACCCCTCCCAATGTGTGTCGCCTATCCCTCTCATTCCCTCTCATATTTTCATTTTTTGACCTCAATCCATGTGTGATTCAATCCTCACCCTCCATTCAAATTTTAGATGCAATCCTAGGGTGAGATGAGATGCACAATGACCTAACTACCCTTAAACCTAATTGCTTTCTATATATACCCTATTAACCTCACCTCACAAAGAAAAAAAAAAGCTTTTGGCCTCACCATTCACTCATAAACCCTAGCACACAACTCCCTCCTCACCTTCTCTCCATTTATGCGCCACCCCCTCTCCCTTCTCTCTAACTCACTTCTTCATTTCTCATCTACCCACACACATTCAATCCATCTTCCAAGCCTAAACACTAATTTTCAACCATCAATCCTTCATAAAATCACACAAAAGTTCAAGATCAAGGGTCATTTTTTGGAGATTGAAGACCAAGCTTGAAATTAAGTTAATTTGGTTGATTGTTTCTTCATCTATTGTGTTTATTTGGAGCTCATCTTAAGGTATGTGATTCCTAGACCCCTTCTCTTGTAAATCCTTGCATAAAGTCATCATTTCTTGTATATTTGTGAGATTTCCACTTCCAAAAATGTAGATCCTCTCTTTTAACTTCATTTTTATGCTTGTACATATGTTAATCTCATGAATCTTTGTTTTGATGCTTTGATTTTGGGGTTATATGCATGATTTTGTTGTTTTAATTGAAATAAAATGTTATTTGCTTTGATGATAATTTCGCATGCTTCAAATAAATATGTGTTTTATGATTTTTGTTGGTTCTCATGGTTGAATCTTGTGAATAAATGTATCTATGTTTTGGTTATGTCATTCGCTTGCTTGATTTGGTTGACTTGTTGAAATAAATTGATGATTGGCCATGTATGTATTTCGCATATTTTGAGATAATTTGGTTTGATGTTGATTTTTGGGTGTTTGCTGGCTTAATCTTATAATTATTTGAATATGAACCATGATTGTGAGCTTTTGTGCCAAAAGGAATGGTTACAAGATGTAAATCTTGATTTCCTTCGGCTATTTGGTTCGCATATGTTCAATAATTAGGTTTTAATATTTGATTTGATGCCTTTTGAGGTTCAATCGTACAATTGCTTGGAAATGAACCTTGATTGTGAATTTGGGTCGCTTAAAGGAATGGTTGCAAGATGTGTATCTTGATTTCTTCGGGCTAAAAGGTTCACATACTAGGGTTTATGAATTGATTTTGTTAAATTACTTGTTTAAACTTGCAAATATTCAAACCTATGTTGTTAATTGTGAAATTTGTGATTTGAGAAAAATGAATTTGGGTTTTGGTTCATTTATGGTCCACAAATGATCTTGGGTTATGCTAAGTTGGCAAGAGATAGGTTACTTCAACCTTGATGCCTATGCTTGTAAGCATTTAAAAATTCAATTCCCATTTGATGTGCTTGTGAAATGTGAGCAAAAAGGGGTCTATAAACAATTGAATTTGCGCACATGATTGGTCTCCAATGACCTTGATGCATCCTCAAGTTTAATCATGCTTTCTTTGCTCTTTGAGTTTATTGTAAATTGTTGTTTGAAGCTTGTGAAGTTTTGGCAAAGGATAGACCGCTTGGAGTCTTGATACACTTTCCATTTCTCAATCGGCAAAAGATAGGTTCATTTAACCTTGATGCACATGCATTTTGCATATTCATGCATTCTTACCTATTCTTGCATCCTTGCCTACTCATGCATTCTTGAATTGAAGCTTGGTACTCCATGCTTGATATACTTGTTTATGTGCTTGTGGTGCATTAAAATGTTGAATTGGTGTTCACAATTTGCTTGTTTTGATTTCCACCAATTGTTACTCGTTAGTAACTCTCCAAAACTTCAAAACCATGTTGCATACAAAAAACAACTTGTTACTCGTTAGTAACGTTCCAACTTCAAAACATTTTTTTTGCATTTACATAATCATTGATAAACAACTTCACTTCTTCTCAAAACAATTCCAAACTATTTTTCACAAATCAAACTTTGTTGAGGATAATGCGAAGCCTTTGCTTGCACGATTGTCAACAATGGGGTGCTAGTGGTGATCACTTGGAGTCTTTGCTCAATTGATTATCATGAACACTCATTTTTCAAAAGAACTCTCATTTCACAAATTAAAAACTTTGTTGAGGATAATGCGAAGCCTTTGCTTGCACGATCGTCAATAATGGGATGCTAGTGGTGATCACTCGAAACCTTTGTTGTTTGATCACTGTGAACATTCAATTTTCACAATTAAACAACTAAAAAATAAAAACCTTTTCTCGACAACCGAGAACTACGTAAGCTTTTAATTCTCCATCGCACTGGGAGATACGTAGGAGCGGGTCACATTCCCGTCAAGCACGACAAATGAAAACCATTTTCTTTTCAAAAAACAAACCCTTTTCCAAAACAAGGCAATTTCTAAAAACAAAACAATTTTCGAAAACAAGAACTACGTTGCTTTGATTCCCTCCCCAGGATACGTAGGCACGGTGCCCTCCCGTCAAGCGCAAAAGATTAAATTTTCCTTAAGTTTTTCCATAAAGTAAGGAGAGATAAAGAGAGATAAAAACAAAGCATTTCTTAAATCAACCTTTTAAATCACACGTCAAATCGAGGTTCCCTTTCAGTAGAAAGGATGTGTGGGGTGCTCGTACCTTCCCCATGCATAACCGACCCCCGAACTCAAATCTCGTGGTTCCAAGGACCATTGTCTTTCAAGAAAGGTTTTTTTCAATGTTTTACCTCTAAAAAAATATTGGTGGCGACTCCAATTCATGTTGTGCGAAGAGAAATCCCTCCAAAGGATTTTTCGGGGTGCAATAGCTGGCGACTCCACTGGGGAGGGGTCCTTGGTGACCAAGTTTTGCAAGTTGGCAATTGTACTATTGTACTATTATGAGACCATTCCCTTTTCCTTTTATTTTTGATTATTCTTTTCAAGATAATTGTACAAAAATACACCACTTTGAGTCACATACAAGGTATCTTGAGGAATATGCCATTTTATGTGATCACCATGACCAAAAATGTCATAAAAATCACATCTTGGAACTTTTTGTAGAATATTCCCTTTTGATCCTTTTTGAAATTTTGTGCACAATGTATGCATGCATGCGCATACATACATACATGACCAAAAATGTTTTGCCTCAAATAAATTTCTCTAAAATTGCACAATGATTCTTGATGAGAAATTATCTTATTTTTGACAATGACCAAAATACCCTTTTGCCCTAAAAACCTTGTTTTTTAACAACAAATGCATTTCCACTCTAACAATGAATTTAAAAGCCCTAGAATGACTTTTAAAACCCAAAAATGCATGCACAATGCTCTTCACTCTTCAAAATAAAACCACACTTCTCAATTTATTTATTTTTTTGCGGAAAATTAGGGTTTTAAACCTAGGCGGACAAAATTAGGGTATGACAACAGGCAGCTCTCAAATCCCTACCGCTGTTTAAGCTTTTAAAGAAAGATACGGTCTTCGAATGGACCGCCGAGCAGGAGCAGGCGCTAAGTCTTTTAAAACAAATCCTCTCTGAACCACCTATCCTAACCCGACCAGAGGTTGGAGAGACCCTGTATTTGTACCTCGCTGTGGCCGACGAAGCGCTAAGTGCAGTACTCGTCAGAGAGACCGACACTGGCGAAAGGACGGTGTATTTTGTAAGTAAGGCATTACAAGGGCCCGAGTTGAGATACCAGAAGGTGGAAAAGGTCGCTTTGGCCCTAGTAATCGCAGCCCGGCGCCTCAGGGCATACTTCGTAGCACATCAGGTAGTGGTTTGAACCAACCAACCTATCAGGCAAATACTTCATCGTCCCGATCTGGCTGGAAGGATGATTAAATGGGCAGTCGAGCTCTCAGAATTTGGAATCAAATATGAGACGAGACCAGCTATGAAGGCTCAGATGTTAGCAGACTTTGTCGCCGAAATGACATCATCCCATGAAGGTAATATGGAAACGTCATGGATCCTCAAACAGCAAAGGAAGTGGAGCGGGCTTGATACTTGAAAACTCCGAAGGACTAATGGTAGAAGTATCCCTCTCATTCTCGTTCTCCACATCAAATAATCAAGCAGAATATGAAGCTTGCATAGCTGGCCTACAATTGGCCAAGGACTTCGGAGCTACCCAAGTTGAACTTCACACAGATTCACTTCTGGTGGTCTCCCAGATAAATGCAGCGTATGGTGCCTACGACCCGGTGCTACAGAAGTATCTAGCTAGAGTCCGCGAACTCCTAGGACTATTCAAGAAGGCGGAAGTGAAACATGTACCTAGGGGAGAGAATACTAGAGCAGACATACTATCCAAATTGGCAAGTACTAGGGCACCGGGGAATCATAGGAGTGTTCTTCAAGAAACTTTGTCCAGTCCAAGCATCCTCCTTGATAATGGTTCATCAACCTCGGTCCTCACGGTGGAAGCCAGTCAAAATTGGATAACTCCGATCCTCCGATACATACTCGATGGGCATGAGCCCGCTGACGAGAAAGAAGCAGCATCATATTCAGTTATTGAAGGAACACTTTTTCGTAGAGGTTTTTCCATGCCTCTATTAAAATGTGTTGAAGGAGCCGAAGCAGACTATGTCCTGGCGGAAATCCACGAGGGAATCTGCGGGCAGCATCTAGGAGGACGAGCCTTGGCGGCAAAAGCACTTAGAGCAGGTTATTACTGGCCTACCATGAATGAAGATTCACAAAATTACGTCAAGAAATGTGACAAGTGTCAAAGACACGCGGATGTGCACATTGCCCCTTCTTCAGATTAATTTGAAGTACCTAAGTGCTCCTTGGCCGTTCGCTTGGTGGGGAATTGACCTCTTGGGCCCCTTCCTCCCTGGCCCGGGCCAAGTGAAATATTTAATTGTCGCAGTGGATTACTTTACTAAGTGGATCGAAGCCGAGCCATTGGCCAGCATCACAGCAAAAAACTGCATTAAGTTCTTCAAGAAGAACATCATGACTAGGTTCGGCATACCAGAAGTAGTCATCACTGACAACGGCACACAATTCACAGACAAAGGGTTCAGACAACTCATGACGGAGCTCAAGATCAAGCATCGCTTTACCTCAGTGGAGCATCTGCAAACCAACGGGCAAGCAGAGGCTGCTAACAGGGTCATCCTTCGAGGATTGCGAAGAAGACTTGACGAAGCAAAAGGATGTTGGCCTGAAGAGTTACCT
This sequence comes from Astragalus glycyphyllos, assembly GCA_963573325.1. NCBI lineage: Eukaryota > Viridiplantae > Streptophyta > Magnoliopsida > Fabales > Fabaceae > Astragalus > Astragalus glycyphyllos. The sequence continues at coordinate 52,537,304 of OY754313.1, read as the reverse complement.
TATGTATTGTGGGCTTACAGAACTACCCCACACTCATCTACATCGGAATCGCCATTCCGCTTGGCTTACGGCACTGAGGCAGTTATACCTGTCGAGATTGGAGAGCTAAGTCGGAGGACTAAACACCCAAATCCTCCGGAAACCAACGATCAAAAGCTCCGAGAGGAGTTGGACTTCGTGGATGAAGTAAGAAACCAAGCAGCGTTGAAAGAGGCAGTAATCAAACAACGGATGGCCACGAGGTATAACACCAAAGTGGTGCGAAGAACCTTGGAGGTCGGTGATCTAGTCTTACGAAGAGCGGACGTGGGTCTAAATAATGCATCCCAAGGGAAGTTAGCCCCCAACTGGGAGGGGCCCTACAGAATTGTCGCCGAAACTGAAAAAGGAGCTTTCAAGCTAGAGACTTTGAATAAAGATCCATTCCCTAGGACTTGGAATACTGACAAGTTGAAAAAGTTTATTGTGTAAATTCATGTAACGGCTTGAGCCATCAAGTGTTAAAGTATTCAGTTGAATGAAATCTTATGTTTGCTTGAAGAATGTTATTTTCCAATGTTTACCATTATTCGTAGGGTTAAAAAACCTAAGTCCTAACGATAAAGACAAGGGACTAGCTGAACGACGAAAAGCCTGATGGTAAAAAAGGGGCCGGCATGAGATCGACGCTGCGATCGTGTGCGCTTCCTTATAAACCAAGGCGCGAGTAAGCATACTCGCCGCGCGAAGCGACTTCAAACGTGTCGCAACCTCTGATGGTCGAGTTAGATTCAGACCGGGTTCTGATAAACTGTCCTCGGAGGATACATAAGTATAAGGCAACGAGACAATAGACGTTAAAATGATAGAGGCGGGGCACGCGCCCAACGCCATTAATTAAAACGCACTAGTCAAGCAAAAGATGCAAGCAATCAGAAAGATGTCAGGATAAGAAGACATAGATTAAAATTCCATAACGAGAAATAAATATAGTCGCATCGGAGATGGCCGGGCCCATAGTTAGGGTACATAACCAAATCTTAAAAGGCGAAAAGAAACTACATAATTCAAAGACTAGAGAGCACAAAGTCACGGGTAGATAACGTCAAAACCACCACCACCAGTGTGGTACTTGACAATTTGCCCATCCAAGCTGTCATGATCAAAGCTGAGATACTAGGTGTCCAACTGAGCCTCCAGATACAGGCACTGAACGTGACCCAATGCCTTAGCGTAGGCTAGGTGGGAAAAGTCCACCACTTGTCCGGCAATCTGTTCCACTTTCCTCACGGCTTCGTCTCTTGACTGCTTAACACCTTCCAATTTAGCATGGACTCCTTGAAGTTGAGTGTGAAGATCTTCCATCTTCCGCAGGCATGCATCCCTATCACAAAAGGCCTCATCCCTCTCCCGCTGATAACGCCCCACGAGTTCTTGTGCTCGATGACCGGACTCTATAACCTCTTGTAGCTCTCGAGTAAGTTTCTGATTCTCAGCAAACAAACGATCCCGTTCCCCTGCAAGAAAAGGCGATCAAGAATCGATATAACCAACAAATAGGATATCGTAAATAAATAAGCATGTAAAGACTACCTGAACTGGAGCTACCTCCCCTTTCATCCTTCCATTTGGCGTGCATTCTTTGTCCAAGCTGAACCATGCGGATGGCAAACTCCCAAGGATTGTCGCAAAAACACTCACACTCCGCATGAGAGAAGTTAATCACCTCAGAGTCAAGTCCAAGAGGACGACTAGGGGGAGGGGCAAGCCCATCAGGAGAAGAGCGCTCGACAGGGGAGCGACGCCTGGCAACACTTTTCTTACGCTTAGATGAATGGCCACGAGCCTCTGGAGTATTAGAAGCTCCTTCAATGCAAACCTCCTTGTCTCGAACATCGATAGGAACCCTGGGAACTCCAGAGAGCCCAGCCCGACCGGGGGCACCAAGACTCAAACGAGACCCCGTTGAGGGGCGTCCAGCAGCAGATGAAGGGGGAATAGGGCGACCTCCCCCATTTGAATCTTGAGGGTTCCTCCTCCCAGCCAAGGCAGCAACTTCGTCAAATGTGAGGGGAGCAGCCATCTTATCTGCAAAAGAACAAAGAAACGAGTCAATAAAGCAAGAAGCAAAAAAAAAAGTAGAAAGTAAAGAGCATGAGTGAACAAGCAACCTAAGTGCCAAACGACATCACGAAGGTCCTGAGCTTTAGTGAGCTCGCTACAAATTATCTTCTTTGGCGCCACAGAAAGACGCTAGGTAATACCTCGAATTAAATTTAAAGTATCTAAATCCTCCCTGTTCAACTCAGATGGATCAACTAGATAATTCCGAGAGGCGAACTCAATATCAGAATCGCTCCACCCAAGGTGAAACTTATCCCCAGCAATTGACCCTTGCTCATCCAAAAGATTCATGCTGTCCACTGCTTCTTGGCTCACTGGGACAACATAAAAATATCTATGTTTCCAATCATGCTGACTTTCCGCATAGATTTCAAAATAGGCCAAAGCGCGACGACCCCTCAAGCAAACGAAATCTGATCGCGTGACACCATTTGAAAGCTCTAGACGCCGCTGCACCTCAAAGAGGGTGAAGAAGAGTTTTAAACTATGCCTGCGTCCCAAGACCCGTAACACCAACTCAAAACACTTGATAAAGCACCATGAATTTGGATGCAATTGTGAAGGAGCTATCCCGAGCCGCTTCAAAACGGAGAGTTGGAACGAAGTGAAGAACGGGGAAACCTTCATCTTGTGAATAACAGGGTGAAACATCATGAATTTTCGACCGACCACCAGTGGTCCCCAAGCACATCCTCACAAAGACTTGAAGGTAAACTCTTACTGGGAGTATAGAAACTCCTGGTGGACCGAACACTACGAGCAACCCAGTCATAGTTGATCCCATCAACCTCTACCACTTCCAACTCGAACCGACGCTCGTCATCCATGTCCTCATCGTCGAAAGAAGTAACGGGATAGCCAGGTACTACCCCTTCTACACAAGGTGTTATTTCTGACCGAGGAACTACGATGGTGGGACCAGGGTAGGCCGTGTTCACGCGAGCGGTCGACTTGGTTTTCCCCATCTCTCAGAACCTGCAGGAAAGGGGCGAAACAAGTGGCGTCGAGTCAGAAAAATAACTTGTTATCAAACCCCTCTCCTGAGGTAAAAAGGACAAGGTATAAGAGATAAAAATGACTAAGTTAAAGGAATTACCTTAATTGAGTGTGGGAGGTAAAGGACGTCGGAATGAGTGACAAGACGATCCCCAAAAACACGGCACGAGCCCTGGAAAATTGAGGATCAAATTAAATTCATGAGAATTAAATAGCAAAAAATTCGTGAGAATTATTCTAAGCTCCTAAGACAGAGAACTTGTAAAGAAAATTTTTAAGTATCGAAGACCCAAAATTCACGGGAATTATTCTAAGTGGATAGAGCAAATACAAGGGACCTGCTTCATTTTATCCCATACACCGCTAGTTTATGGGTTTGCAGTGAAAGGCAATACCCAAAACTTAATTTAAAACCAAAGCACCATGAGGTGCATCAAAAACAGTACGTCACTTTAAAACACAAACACCACAAGGAACGTTAAAGAGATACAATACCCTCCATTTGCAACCCGGCAGACTGCCGGTTTACCACTCAAAGCATCATGAGGTGCACAGATACGACACGGAACCCCGGCATCCTGCCGGTTTACAAACGGCATCATCATGAAAGGCGATCTCGCGCACACGGCAAGGTTGGATGCCGGCAAGCTGCCGGTTTACAACCTCTAAACACCGGCACCCCCAGAAGCCCACGAACGCCGGCAGACTGCCGGTTTGTAAAGAACAAAAACAAAGGCGCTCGCAAGGTGAACACCGGCAAGCTGCCGGTTTACGGGAAGTAGGTGCACGCGAAAGGAATACCGGCAAGCTGCCGGTTTACGATGACCGAAACTCGGAGCACGCGGAGTGGACACCGGCAAGCTGTCGGTTTACGGACTTGAGACCCAAACGCGCGATGTGAACTGGCTGGGAGGAACACGCGAGCTTGGAAGGATTTCACACGGGTGGAAAATGATTGCACGCAGGATGGGTTACTGGAAGGATATTCATCCAATGGGACCATGAATAAAATAAAGAAACTCACAATACCCACCAAGTAGTGGTTGGAGGAAAGCTCCAAAGAGAAGATTGTGTGGTCCCAAAGTGTTATGCAAGTTGTGTGGTTACAAGAGCCTTATCCACAAATTCAAAATAATTTCACTCAAGAATTTTCACACACCCTCTCTAAAAGGTGGTCCAAGTAAGGAGCCCACTCCATCTATATATAGTGAGAGGAAAAGTGAGGGAGAAATTTAAATATTCATTTATCACTTTTTACCCGTAAAGGTGAAATTTTTGAATTTACCGTGATGGTAAAAAGAGAGGACCTTCAGCATTATTGGACCGAACGAGCGAAGAGCCGCTTTGAGCGAACCAATCAAATAACTTCAAGCCAAGACCATCCTACGGAATAATCTCGGCTTGGGGGGCAATTGTTCTGGACTGGGCCACGAGGCCCACTCAGCAATCCACTATCTACGGGGTCCAATCTAACCTAAATATTTGAAGGGCTCAGATCAACTCACTCGATCCAGCGACTCACAATGAGCACGGTTTTCTATAAGTACCAACTCACATTGCCATAATTAGGTACACTCTCATTCCTTGCTAAGTCACTCACCTACTCTCAATACTAACTTCGGCGTCGGAGTGGCTTCGCAGGTCCCCCTCCCGGGCGCTCATTGACATCAAGCCATACAGCAAGAGACCACCGACGCAGTCCGCACAACACTGCTAGTTACAGAACAATTCTCAAACGTGATTTATATAATTGAAAATCTCAAAACATAAAGATGTAAGTATAGTTGATGATTATTCATTTTAATTTGCCACATTCTTTCACATCATACTTTACTTGGATTGTAACTACATTGTAAGTATTCCATCATGATTTTTTTTTTGAAGTTGGTGAAGCTTGCAAGAAAGTTCCATTTGGCTGTAAGATTTAATTTATTCTGCTTGCCAGTGGTGTTTTATACTGAATTTAATCTTCGAGGGGTTTGGATTAAACTAGTAATGAGGGGTTTGGATTATTTGCAACTATCATTAGCAGGTTCAAACCCAAGTAATTAGACAGTAAATATAACCATCAAAGCTATGCATGCATATCTTTTGGTGTTGGATTTTGACATAGTGATTAATTTGTGAATACTAGAGACATTGTTAAAACTAGCTATAGAAGTGGTCCACAGTGAGCAAAACAAGTAATGTTCCCAAAATATGACATGTCTACTTATAAGCCATGCAAAACAACGTTTCTAGATATATTTAATTCCCTCCCTATTCACCCAATAGCCAGCGATAATTGTATTGCTTTAACTCCCATGTATCAGTGACCCTTCTTCCGCTTTTTATATATATATATATATATATATATATATATATATATATATATATATATATATATATATCGACACACACACATTGCTTGTCGTTGTCGATAACAAAAGATCACTTTGCTTAGTTGCTTTGCTTTAACTCCGCTGTATCAGTAACCTCTCTCTCTCTCTCTCTCCCTCTTTCTCCCCGTTTCATTTGTTATCTTTATACTAACTAGCGGACGATGGACACTCCCATGCTCGTCTTCCGCTTTTAATTACTACGCTACAGTAGATACTTACCTAGTTGTAGTTTTTTGTGTGATTGGGACAGCGTTAGCACAGCCCAAATGGGCTTCGCTGCGAAGGCCCAATAAGCACATCACTGCAAAACTGTTTACACACCCTCCACATGGAGACATGAGGTGATCTTGACCTTTTGACCTTACCTAGTCGAGCTTGCTTGTTCGATCATGATGGTGTGTAAAGAAGTTTACAACGATGTGCTTATTGGGTCTTTGTAATTGTTGGAACTTTGATGTTATGTGTGAATTGAAAAGGTCCCACATTGGATAGAATAGACACTTTGAGAATGTTTATAAGTGGGAAACTCACATATGGGTTTGGGCCCCAAGGGGTACCCAATTTTGTGAACGGGAGAGGACGCACAGAAAATGACCACCACACGCGCGCCGCTGTCTGGCCGGGCTTGGGCGTTGTGGTGTATTTTTTTGAAAATAATTTTTTATTTTATTTTTCCGCATCCGTTGACTCTCCCAACGGTCATATTGACCGAGTCAAAGTTTCCAACGGTCATATTGACCAAGTCAAACCGTAACGCTTTTTTCATTTAAGACGGTTTAACTAAAAAAGCCGTTGGCTCTTCAATGCTTCCCAACGGCTATTCCCTCATCCTAACCTATAAAAGGAGCCCTCAGCTCACTTCCAAAACACACCAAAAGTTAATGCACTTCCAACTTTTCTCTTTTCTCTCTAAACCTTCTCTTCTTCTTCTCTAGAAAACTTGACGCATTTCCAAGTTTATTTTCTTAAGAGTGGTTTTCATAACCATATTGAGGGTGTGTTACCACGGGTGCAAGTTCCCCTTAAAAAATGTTTGTGAAGAAAAGTAGGCACTCCTTGTCCAACAACTAAATTGTCGTCCAGCAAGATTAACTTTCTTCATGTGCAGGAAATGTGTTTTATGAAGGGCTCGTCCGGCAAGCCCTACTTGTCCAGCAAGACTAGCTTTCGTCATGTGCAAGAAATATGTTTTATGAAGGGCTTGTCCAGTAAGCCCTACTTGTCCAGCAAGATGAGGTTTCTTCATGTGCAGGAAAGCTAAAATACAAAGGGCTTGTCCAGCAACCAAAGTGGTTTCCAGCACATCGTTTAATGAGATTACGGATCTGTTCACTTTTCAGCTGCTATAAAAGGGTTCTTTCACTTCTTTTTTCACATATTCTGAAATCTTAAAAGGAGGAGAACATAGGTTTCAGACCAAGACAACAAAGAAGTGGATTTTAATCATAGTGAAGCTTGGAAAAGTGAAAACTATTGATTGTTCTTCATTTTCTTCCATTGTATCTTTGTAAAGCTTCCATGGAAATGGATAGCTAAATCTCTTTTATTGAGATTATATGTAATCAACTCTGTTATCTA